>JAOQMM010000171.1:7846727-7860004 GCA_027563515.1 Erythroxylum platyclados | reverse complement strand
GGTGTGATGGTAATTTTTTAGAAATATAAGAACGAAGGTTTTACCTCTACTATAAATATTACCAAAAGCCTTGCACATTAAATGAATGTAGGGCCTACATTTTCAACTAGATATTGTATTATTAAGAAAAGACAATTTGATGAAAATGATCATGATAGAGAAATACGATCACCTGAAGAGTCTTCTAAAGTTAGTTACTTTCTAGTTGTTAGGAATATGACAATTGCTTCATTGAAGAATAAATTTAAAAAATTAATGACATTTGAAAGTAATTTTATATTTTTATTTGATTTAAAGAAGTTGAAGTTGTAGGATGATAATGAACAAAGAGATTATTGCACTAATTTTACTACTTTTTTTTCTCATAATAATTTGTCAAATGTGGAGTTAGATGATCTTTTTTCTAACTTAGAAGTGTTGGAAATGATTTTGTCAAATGAGTTAATATTATTCATTGAAGTTCTTAAATTTGTTAAACCTCTAAATTTTTTTATCCAAATGTTTGAATTACTTATCAAATTTTATTAACTGTAACTGTGACTGTAGCATCAGTTGAGAGAAGTTTTTTAAAATTAAAATTATTAAAAACCTACTTAAAATCATCAATGTTACAAAAAAGGTTGAATGATTTGACTATTTTATGTATGGAGAAAGATATGTTGGATATAATCATTTTACATCTAGAAGTATGCAGAGAAATTATTTTTCATGATCATCTGTATGTCTGTTAGTGCAGTTCTCTTAGTATTTTACAATTTGGTATTACTGATCAGTTGTTGTTGCTATTATTTTGTTGTTGTAGCTGCTATATTTTGTAGCGCGATTTTATTGTTGCTGAAAGTTGTTAGCTACTTTTATAAACATTTGGCCCTAATATTTTGTTGAGTATGTAAGACGGCCAAGTTTACATATCCTCTTTCGTATCAACATATTATTTGGTGCCTTATTGCCTATTTCATATCAAACTAAAATAATTGGAGTTAAAGTTGCAAAATTTTTATTTTTTATTTTTAAGAATGTCCTAACTTGATGTTTAAGCATGTTAACTCCACATAAATACTCGTATTTATTAATCCTAACTAGACTATTGGGTAGAAATCTAATCAGACATCTCTCCTGTCCTGTTCTGTCCCAGATAACTTTCATCCACTAATTGGTAATTACAGAAGAGAAGAGGACAAGAACACTCAAACCAGAAGTTTAATCAAGACGCATACACCAACTATAAAATTCCATCTTAAAACTGCTTCCGTCGCACCACCTCACCAATTTGCTCAAATCTCTCTTACACCCGGAAATATTAACATGCAAAATCATCGACCAGAGACCAACGATTCTTCCTTTTCAATCCCCATCTCTCAAAACCCTAACCCCACTCTCAGCGATGGCCAATTTACAGGCCAAGGTCTCTTCAATTGGTTCTCTCAATGCCATGGCGTCTTGCACAATATCATCTTGATTGCGGCTTCCCTTTGTTTTGTGCTTTACTTGACATTCCAGACTAAGAAGAGCTTGAGAAAGCTATCCCATGGGAGATCCCATATAATTATCGCTTATTACGTGAGTCTTTGGCTCGTCAGCTTGCTTAATCTTGCTTGGTGCTGCTTTCAGGTTTGTGAGTTTTTATTAGAATCTGTCAACCCAGCTAGTTTTTCCCTTTTTGACTTTTCAACACATCCTTTTGTTTTGGTATTGACTAAACGTACATTTATGCTTGTATTTATGATTCGGATTCATGAATTTAGCAATTGAATTGTTAGTTTCTTGAATTGTCATCTGCTATCTGTTTTTTATTGAAATGTTCATTGAGAGCCGATACTTCTTCGAGTTCGTGAAATTTTGATTAGTTTGTTAAACAAGGCCTTGTTTCACGTGTCATGATTGTAAATGTAGCTGTTGATTCACTTTTGAGGATGCAATTATAGATTCCAATTAGTTCCTGTACCAGACAAAATGGCTGTAATGATGTCCAAGTATTGGTCTGATGTACATGGTGATGTAGTTATTGTAACTTAATGTGCACTACTTCCAACTTGAGTAAGAATTCAAATGTTAAGGTTATACCTACAAGGATAACTATTACCAAGTCTGGAACTCTTTTTGGGAGGGGATCAATGAAAAGCTACGATCAAACTGAGTTTCTGAAAGATGTTTAATCGATAATGTTATTGAACAAAACCCTTGACAATTGGAACTTGCTACGCGACTTTTAGTTACCTTTCTTTCTCCTCCTACCAATGTCTTTTCTTGTCAACTTTCTTGGATTCCCATCCATAAACTACCTTTGGTCAAGAAACATCTGTATCTTGAGATTTATCAGTGGATTAATTCTACATTTATGGTTGTTTGTCTAAATGTTTTCTCATTCTGGATATCCAAATATCATGATTCTGGTCAATTTAGTTTTTCTATGATCGGATACTTAAGGCACAAGAATTAGAAGACTTGGTGCAGGATCCAATTATTTGGCTTTCATCTTCATTCGATTTTGACATTACTTTTTTAGTTATCTCCATTTATATATTGCAAATTCTTGCTGACACATAAATATGACTGCGTAAGACCTGCATATTGTTGTACAAGATGCTCAACCAATTCTGACATGGTTAACCAAGATACCTCAATAATACTAGCACACACACTCTTTCTCTAGGTGTTGTGTATCTGTGTACGTTTGAATGCATGAATATTCGTATGGGGTCTGTGGAGAGATTTTTGTAGTTTATGTTGTTTCTTTGCCTACTTGGCATCAAAATAGTTCAGTCCACTAATAGTTCCTTTTCTTATCTTAATAATTCACGACCTTCTTGCAGGCAACTATGCTTAACAAATAACGGGTTTACTTGCTTACCCTATTGATGCTTGGTCCTTTTTGGAGCTTTTTGCCCTTTTTCCATTACATGGAGATCATAATGCTTTTTTTTCCACTGGTGCAGGCATGGGAGTGCACCCCTGGAAAAGAGTTAGCATGGAACATCCTATCCCTGTTTACAACATCTGGAATGCTGTTTCTGGAAGTCAGCTTGATTGCCTTTCTATACCAAGGAAATTATTCTAGTGGGTTTGATGCTTTGACCCGGCCCTTTGGTATCTCAGCGCTTGTAGTTGGTTTGGACATAGTTTTGAAGGTACTTCATTTTTCAGTTTAATGATTGTAGTTCTCTAATAGCTAGCTTGATGCCAAAAGGCACCTTAAGGGGTCTGAGGAATATTGGTGTCACTTTTTAACTTATTTTGGTCCTTTTTAGAGTTGTCTACCAAATGCTATCCTTGGGCCAAATATGATATCTGACATTTGAATTTGTTAGACATCTCTAAACTTCCGCATAATAGATAGAGGATGTGAGCTTGTACTTGTGTATGATAAAAGTACCCCCAGTTTTTGTTTTTTTAATTCTGTCTCCTGCCTCTACTAAATTGCTGCAACCGACCAAGATTATGATATGAAATATAAATTACTTTACCGATGTTTTCTGTGGCAGGCAATTTACCTGTTTGGACTGGGGATCCCACTTTTTATTGATAATAATGAAGAACAGCTTACCAAAAAGTGGAATTTATGGGTTATCCACAGGCTCGTGCTAACTGCAGTTTATGGCCTGATATTATGGATGTACCACTCTCAGTGGAGGGACAGGTTGCCTGGTAAGGTTCTCGGTACATGCATGTTGGTAAAGTATATTTACCTGTATCAGAGATGTTTCATGACTTGTCATTTCCTTTATGCAGCACGACCTGCATTCTACAAATACATTGCTATAATGTTCACTTTGAACTTGCTGGCACTGCTTGCTTGTGGGCTTATGGGAAGCGTGGCTGGTTTCAGCTTTTGGTAATGTTGAATAGAAATCTTTTTTTTCCACAAAAGGCCTTCTGGAACTATATGTATTCCTAATGATCCTTAATCTTCTTCTACAGGTTGTACACTACAACAATTGTTTGCTACCACGCCTTTTACCTTCCTCTACTGTACATAACGTTTTTAGCAGATTTTTTCCAGGTTTATCAGGATTTCATCTTACCCTCCTTTTCAAACTTAGTCTTTCTATTACGAGTACAGAAACATTTGTGACCAATACTTGCATTTCTTGTGACTGTAGGAAGAAGATTTGCATCTTGAGAATGTATACTATTCAGAGATGAAAGATGCTGGCTTCTTTGATGCAGATTGGGAGTAGAAAAGTGAGCATCTGTTAAACAAATCTGGTTGTGACACTGTAGATATAAGTATCTATACTTTCCAGTATGTTCTTCAGTATCTAGAGTGTCAGGGTTAGTGTTAGGAATATTTTACTGGAACTAGTGATGGAATGATTTATGCTACAAAAGTGAACAAAGTAAAGGAGGGTCCATCTGAAGGTTGTCATCTTCTGCCAGGTTGGTTCATATTAGATCTTTCCATTTTCTTACCAAATTTTTCCCTTGCTCTTTAGAGAAAAATATGGTTCAGAAGCTTAGCTTCTATTTTTCAGATATTCGACATTCCGAGCTCTAGGCTAGTTGAATGTTTGTTAGCTTCAGTTCTGGTCCGGTCATTAAAATGTTTGGTAGCCTTAGTTTTGGTCTGATAAACCTTAAACAAGACTGGTAAACAAGGTCCAATTTGGCAAAGTTCCTTGTACCAGTCGGTTTTTCAAAAGTACCGTGGAGGTTTTTAGGTTTCTATGGCAATTGCAACTAACATGAAAGACACCCAACAGCCTAACATAAATAATACTAAGGGTAAGTTTTATCTCATCACGAAAGACATCCCTAAGGCTAACACAAAAGACTACAAAGCTAAGTTTCAACTCGACATGAAATACGTAGCTAAAGACTGACATGAAAAGGAAAAAGAAAAAGGAAAAAGGGGAAAAGGGATAATTTTAACTCGACAAGGTACATCCCCTTTGGGATTTGTTTCTCAAACTGTTTCTAAGGTTCTAAGGTCCAAAAGCATGTTTTGCAGGAAAAAAGGTAGTTCTCTTAATTTGGTTAACATTTTTAGAGTATAGTTTTGAAGAAACACCTTTCGACAAGCACCTTTTGGATCACCTACATAAAAGCCTTTGAACTGGGATTTTCTTTGAATAGAAATGAGGCAACAAGGCCTTAGGTGTTTCCTTTACGACCCCTTTATGATTCGCAACACTTTTTACCTTTTGTAACTATCAATACAATGTTAAAGATTGTAATAATATCGTGTCCTGTAAGAAACTCTCTCGAATGAACAGTAAGTCACCCCCTCAGAACAGTAACTTTCCTCTTACAGAAGAATATTTGGCAGGCTCCAAGCATATTTTAGGTAACTTTCTACTTTAGAAAGTTCCATGGAAACCTCCAAGGGAGGCTCCTCTCCCTTAGGAGTAATGCAGAACCATTCTCCCATTCTTTAAGAGTCTTTAGATGTCAACGTTGTGAGGGATCTGAGCAAGTAGAAAGCTGAAGGTCTAAATGGTGCTTGGAATCTTGGAGTCATGTAATTTCAGCTGAAACCTCTCTTGTAAAGCTTAAACATTTCTCATCCACCTTAGTTGATGGTTGTATCTCTACCTCTCGAGTAAGGATGTCAATGCGCCACCTAGCCCGTGGCCCAGCCTATGGCCGGCCCGACCCAAGCTTATATATATATTTTTAAAAAATTAAAAATTGACATCGTTTTTGACGTTCCAATCGAATCAAACAATTTTGGCCCGCAACCCGAGCTAAAATTGACATTCCTACTCTCGAGCTTCTCTAAGAAAGAGCTAAACTCTGGAGCAATACGTTGGTTGGTTTCTTCCTTTAACAAAAGGCTAGCTTTTCCTTTCATGCAGATTTGGGCTCAAACCAGATGGGATAACAAAGGATTAGATAGAATCCTGCTCACTGAGGCGGAAACTTTTCTATTTAAGTTTATAGATGGTGATAGTATGTGTAAGATATTAGAATCAGGCCTTTGGCACATGGGTGAACAACCCATGTTCATTCAAAATTTGGTATCAGGTTTCAAATTTGACAAAAACAACATATAATCTATCCTCTTATATATCAATTTCCACAACATTTCTCTTAAGTGTTAGTCTATGGATGGTTTAATTTTTTTGGCTAGTGTAGTGGGAAAACCTGTAGCATTCGATTTAGCTTCTGCTAAGCTTGAAAAAGTATGCTATGTTCGAATTTCTGTGGAGATTAATTCCAAGAGGGCTCTACCTAAAGTTTTGTTTGTTATGAAACTCAATCATGCTAATGAACTTGTTAAGGCTAAAATGCAACTATTTTACAATTGGAAACCTTAGCTGGGAAAACAAGTCTAGAGACCAATAGGGAGATTGTTCTTTAGAGGAGATTACAATGAGTTAATGGGGACAATGGAAGAGCTACCAACACCAAACACAAAAACCAATTCTATTGATACTATGTTTGAAGACCATAATGCATTTTTAGTAAAAGGAGAGACTTAACTTGACAATCAAGACACTACTCTAGTTAAAGATCAGGGAAAAGCTAGTGCAAACCCTCCTAAGAGTGACCATGAATAGGAGGCACCTCATCAAGGTTTCTTTGAGGAAAGGCAAGAGTTGAATGAACAATTCACTCCTGCATCTAGCAGAAGATCAGGGAGGAAAAGGAGGAAACCCAAAAGGGGTTGGTAGACTCACCTCTCATATATCTAAATATTTATGATTTTTTTGGAATATTAGAGGTTTTAATGAACCTTATAAGGGACAAAAAATTAAGGATCTTTTGCTAGAAAGGAATCCAATTTTGCTTAGATTACTTGAAACAAGAATAAAAGCTCATAAACTTCACAATGTTATGAAAATCATATGAAAAAACTTAAGTATGGATTAAACCAGGACTACCAATACAATGGTAGAATCTTGTATACTTATAATATTCAAAAAATACAGGTCTCTGTGATAAAATCTTCAGACCAATTCATTCATCTTAGTTGCAAACTCATTGAGCCAAGAACTAAGATTGAAATTACAATCATTTTTGCAGCCAACTTTGAATTTCAGAGAGCTAAGCTATGGGAGGAGTTATTCTTTATTCAATCCTCTATAATTAAGTCCTGGTTGATTACAGGTGATTTGAACTACATTCTTCATCCCTCAGAGACTGGAGGATGCTGCTACTAAGTTAGAAGTTACTGATCTCGTATCAATAAAGTGCTTTTACACTTAGAGTAACAAACAACTACGAAATTGCCTCATCAGGAGCCATTTATGGCTTAGTCAATTCCCTAATTCATATGCCCATTTTAGAACCCCATTATGTTTAGATCATTCCACTTTCGAAATTCTTAACTTTAGACCTTCCATTCCCTACAAATCTCCTTTTAAATTCTTCAACTTTCTTAAAAGTATGGATAGGTTTATAAAGCTAGTGCATGAAGTCTAGAGTATCAAAATATTATATTGTAAAGCTTATCAACTGATGAGAGCTTCAAATTCTTATAAATACGCTGAAGATTTTCTATAAAGATGATTAATCCACCACTTCTATTAAGCTTCAAGAAGCTAAGAGAGATTTGAGGAGAGCTTAGAAGGCTTGCTATCTCTATCCTAAAAACATTGCATACAGAAATACTATGGTTAGTAAACTAGAGATTTATAATAAAGCTCTTTAAGATCATAATTCTCTACTTATGCAAAAAGCAAGAACAATTTGGCTGAGGGAAGGGGATTTCAACACTAAATTCTTCCACAACTCTGTCTTGGCAAGGAGAAATTCTAACAAGATTACCTGTCTCATAGACACTAACGATCATATGGTTATTGATAGAGATTCTTCGAACAATATGATATTCAAATACTATGAAACCTTGCTTGGAGCTCCAATTTTCAAGAGCTTATACATTGATGAAGCTTCAACAACCTTTTTCTCTCTAGGAGATCAAATATGTTATATTCAACCTTCATTCTATGAAAGCCTCAGGTCCAGATGGGTTCGATGCCACCTTCTTCTAGAGAATATGACATATTATACGTAATCTCCTTGTAGATACTGTATTGGAATTTCTGAATTCAAGAAGAATTTTGAGGGAAATTAATGCTACTCACATCTACTTGATCCTTAAACTAATTAATGCAAATTGCCTTAATGATTTTTGCCCAATATCTTATTATAACACCATCTATAAGGTGATTTCAAAGCTTCTTGCTAACAGACTTAAAGAGAACTTGAACTAGATCATTCATGACTCTCAAGGAGCTTTCATACCTAGTAGGTCTATCTCAGATACTAGTCTCTTAGTGCAAGAATTGATAAGAGATTATAACTCATGTAGAATCATCAAAAGTTGTGCTATCAAAATAGACCTCTCCAAATCTTTTGACAGGCTTCATTGGATTTTCATCCTTATATGCATGGAATGGTTTGGCTTCCCTAATTTTTTTATAAAATGGATTCATTCCTGCATCTCAACCCCTTCATATAACATTCTCATCAATGGTATTCCTACTAATTAATCCAAAGGTTTTAATGGTATTAGACAAGGAGATCCTCTTTCTCCTTATCTTTTTGTCATTTCCACGGAAATTCCGAACAGGATTATTTACTTCAACTTATCTAGAAAACCTAAGTTTAAGTATCATCATAAATGCAAGGAAATGTTTCCTACTTATCTAAGCTTTGCAGATGATATGATTTTGCTTTGTGGAGATCAGCAAGAATCCATTTCCATTTTGCATCAATCTCTTATGAGCTTCTGTAGAATTTCTGGCCTAAGCATCAATCAATGAAAGAGTACAATTTATTTCTCCTCAGACATATCCAATACTGAAAGTCTATAGCAGATTTTTGATACGAATATTCATAGTTTGCCATTTACTTACCTGGGGGTCCCCATTTCAGCACATTTGAGTTCTCATCTTCTTCTTCCTAAAAGAATCTTCAAGGAGATTGAAAAATACATTAGCAAGTTCCTCTGGTTAGGAAATATTAACAATGTCAAAGGAGCTAAAATCAATTGGGAGCAGCTTTGTTGGAGGAAGCAGGAAGGGGGGCTTGGTCCCACTTCAATCTTAACTTTCCAATCAATGCAAGTGGCTAAAAGGACTTGGAGACTGTTTAAGAATAAAGAATCACTTTGGAGCAAATTGATTAATGAATTCTATCTCAAGGAAACATGCTTATGGCAAATTACAGAAAGGAAAGAATTCTCTTGGCCTTTCATTTAGATTCTAAGAAAAAGGCTAGTTATTGATCCATTTATAAAAATTTAGGTAAGGAATGGAGAGGATACATGGTTCTTATTTGATTATTAGGCTTCTCTAAGTTCCCTCCACCTCAGGAAGGATATTTTTTCATTCTTTACAAGAATCTCTTCCCAGGCACAAGCCAGAAATGTCATTGAGCACAATTCTTGGCATTTTTAGGGCAAGGGGGTTGATAGGCTTTTGAGCTATTTTCCATACTACTTGCCTAATCCTGCTACTCTTGATAAACCTGTTTGGTCCTTAAGCAACAATGGAGACTACTCAAACTCTTCAAGCATCAAAGCTCACAAGCCTCCTATGCCTCTCATTCCTTGGTAAAATATTGTATGAAAAGGTTCCTTAAAAACAAAAGCTTCCTTTATTGCTTGGCTTGCAACTAGGAGAAAATTGAAAACTAAAACAGGATAGATGGGTCCATTAACAAGTTATGTGAGCTATGCTTTATAGATCATGAAAACATTGACCATCTCTACTTTACACTTAGCTTCACCAATTCCATCTGGGCTAGCATTCAACATACCTTAAATCTCTACTGTCATGAGTTGATTGGAAAGATAGATTTTGTCTAAATCTCAGTCAACTCTGTAGTTTATGTAATATGGTGGGAAAGGAATCCAAAAATATTTAATAAGACTAATATAGATAATCATGTTTTAATCCACAAGTTACATTAGCACCTCTTAAGAATACAATGGAATCTTTGACTTCCTAATTTTTCCTAGGGATAAGTGAAAGAGTAACGTATTTCCTTTTGCTTGATACAGCATCGTAATTTGATACCTTTTATGGCTTTAATGAATTTTTTTATCTTTCAAAAAAATAAGATTGCAATAATATCTACTGTAAACATGAAAATGTGTATCAGTAAACAAGCAAAAGAACATTGATATCATCATTCATAACTTAATAATTTCTGGCAATTTTTTTGTGGGTTTTCCCAGCTTAAATCAACAAAATCTAGAGTTCAAAAGCACATTAGGTAAGAGATCTTCAAATATGCATTTGATTCTAAGCTTTCTTCTCAACAAGCTTCTCAATAAGATCTGCTGCATCTTGTACTGTTGCGATGCTTTGGGCACTGTCCTCCTCCACACTAATACCAAATTCCTCCTCAAGTCCCATCACAATCTCAACCTGAAAATAAATGGTGGAAATCACTATGAAGTAGCAGGATTATGTACAATCACAATGATTGGGAATAATCCAGTTGATGTGACAAGTTAAATGGATAGCATCACCAACTACTTTAGAGTGAGGGAAGTAACCAACAGCACCAATTACATGAAAGATAATCTGGTGTTTGAGAAAATTTAAGAAAATTCTAGTTTAAACCTAGCTCCCTACTTGTTATGATATGAAAATAGTTTTGTTATCCTGGAAAAATAAATTGACATTCACAATAGTCTATGTGATAATGTCATACCAGTGTTAGTGGTATCTATGACTTGTGTGACTCGTTCAAAAAGTTAAGGATCATTTGATTCCATTTCTATCTTTTTTACGATGATTTTTGGTTTTCATTTTTTATTTTGGATTAGTTTTTTCCTTTCACACATAAACACAAACCTATTTATTAATATCTATATGACCACACTTTTATTACTCATAATGACTAAATATAAAATAAAATTTGAATTTATTAATTTTATAAATTAATCAAGTAAATATATTAATCTCTTATATAATATTCATCAACACATATTAATAGAAATTTATTATATTTATCTAAATAAATAATTATACAAGTAAAAAATACATAATTTATAAACTAATATTTATTTACTAATATATTTATTTTATTATTTTAAAATTTTGAATTTTATGTATTTTAAAATATTTAAAATTTAAATATATTCATTAAACAATTATAAACTTTGAAGGAATTTTATTTTTGAAATATTTTTCAATTTCTGAATTTTAAATTACTTATAAATTAAAATAAGTTAAATAAGTCAAATTATATTAGTTATAATTCTATTAGTAATCAATATTAAATAATTAAATAATATACGTTTATTCAATGATAAATCAGAGTATGGAAAAATGAAAACAGAAATAATAAACAAGTTTTGTGGTTTTTAGAAATTATGAAAATTGGAAGAAATCAAAACGAAATATAGAAACCAAAAGTTCAACCAAAAACTCAATCAAAAATTCAACCAACCAGGTCCTTAACTTGATAGAAAATTACATGTACCACAAGATTTTTCTTTTGAACCTTCCTCTTATCATTATATAATTCAAAGTTAGATTTTAAACAATGTTTTTCACTTTCCATAAACAAAGCAAGGTCATCATGGTAGTCGATCCCAAACAAAATAAACAAAAACGAAATAAATAAACAAAGACAAACTACTGGGTACCGTATCAAGAGAATCAGCTCCAAGAGCTGCAAATTTGGACTCTCCAGTAAGTGTCGCATCATCAGGCAATGCTAGCTGCTTCTTCACAATCTTGCACACCTTTTCCACTGTTTCTGGTTTGGCCTGGGCAACAACATTTAATTTAGTTCCACGTTGCTTTAGGACAAGTAGGTAAATTCATAACACAGTTGCAAACCATTCTGAACAGAAAGTAAGGAAAAACCACCATATATTCTCCAATGAAATTTAAATGTCTGGAATATTAAATAAATAAATAATAGAAGCATATCTAGATTGTACTTAAACATTAGCAACTTCGTATCCACGTATTTATTTCTCATTGCCCATTAGATAAGATATTCACAGGTAACATGTTTCTGTAACTTCACATCTGCCAAATTTACAAACTATCAATGGGCTGGTGCAATAGCTCCTTTGATAGCCTCGTCCAAGAACCCTACTCATTTCCCTGAGACTCAGTAACATTGATAGTTGTGAAAATATATATAAAATGGAGAAACATACCGCACAGGAGATCCGAAGATGAGCTGGAATCGGGCGCAAACTGAAAGACATGAAGTTCTTTCCCAGAGTGGAGAGAGAAACTGCCTTTAAACTAGAGAATTTAGTTGTGCCCTGTTCAACAAATTCAAACACACAATACTTAATAATATAGAAAAGGAAGAGGGAATATAGCACAATAAATGCACATCAAACTCAAAGAACTAAACAAATGATGAAAAAATAAACCAAAACATTACAATCTTCAATTCTTTACCCAGTAGATTCAAAACTATCAGTTCAACCCCCAAACGCTGCCCCATTTGAGCAATGCTTTACCCAATAAAAGCAATGGTGCGTAGTCCCAAAAATCTCACTTCAAGCTACACAATAATTCACCTAGAACCCTGCTTATTGAGTCAACCATGATACTACAGTACCCATTAACAAATCTAAAAAGTACACTTCGACATCCACCCAACCAACAACAAGATACATGATATACCAAGGTTAAAGATCCAAAGTTTATGAACAAATCGTCCTCCCCACCACTTAAACACACATTTTGATAACAAATCAATAAATTTGTACAGTAAATGCCACCATCAAAACACCATCCGAAGTCAAACCAACTTCTAAGCCCATCCGCTAATCACCCATCTCACGCAAAGACAGTAAAGATCATATATTTCCAGATCAAATAAGCCTTTCATAACAGCTTAACAAACCGCTCACATCAGGCAAGCAAAACATTTGCCACTAAAAAATAAAAACGATAAGAAAGATCAAACAACAGGACAAACAGATCTGCTAGGAGATGGGAATTACCGTAGAGGGGCGAGTCTGCATGGACAAAGATGAACCCGCAGTAGCTGCCATGGAGAGACGGAAGAGAGCTTTGGCCGGACAGAGAAAGAAGTGAGAGACGGAGAGAACGAGGCAAGTGAGACCAAGCGAGGCTAATGAGGAATATTGATATTAATATATAGAGAGAGTCACAAGTGTGTGTTTTAAGTTTGATAGTGGCAAAAGAAATCAGTTTTTTGGTCGTCTCGTTCCATCATACTATTCATCACTTTTAATGCATTTTTTATACTTTCGCTTTACCTTGATACCAGTGGAGTGATTAAAGGTAGGCCAACAGAGCAGGGCAACTAATTATGTTTTTTATGTAATTGATATTTCAAATTTGAAATCTAATTGGCCTTTATGGTTGAAGCAACCAAAA
>JAOQMM010000171.1:7754757-7769145 GCA_027563515.1 Erythroxylum platyclados | reverse complement strand
TTCTTTTGTTTCACTCTTACATATATGTTGAAAGAAGGAAGCAATTAGTCTTACTTTTCTCCTTTAATATCCTTTAGTGCATTACATATGGCATCTTCAAATTAGCCATTTTTTTTAATGACTGATCACCATTCAATTAATCACGCTTAACCCTTAAGAAAGCTTCTAATTGGTCATTAGGTGTGACTCACTAATCCACTTACACCATTTTATGCAAAAGACCAAATTTCTCCTTAATGACATGTAAAAAGACCAAATTGTCCTTTATTGAATTTAATTCACCAACTAATCGAATTAAATTTCGAAAACATTCCATAACCATTTTATGTTCAAATTAACCATGAAATACTCTAATTAGGGTCAATTTTTATTGATTGGATGCTTAAATTTTTTTCGAATGGGTTTAAAATAATCCATACTTGTTATTTTCCGAAAATGGCATTTTAGTCCAATAATTTTGGATTATCCGAATTCTATTCAAACAAACTCCATTTTGACCTATTTTATTTCCTATGGACTCCAATCCTAATTCTAGAGCTTTTCATCATATTTTGAAATTACTCTGTAACTTTTTGGTTGCTCGGAAGAATTTTCTGATTGAATCCAGAAATCACTAAATGTCACCAAATCGTCCCGTTTTCATTCAAAAGTGTCACATAAATCTCCAAAGCATATTTCAGGGCTTTTAAAGCTTGTTCTGACTCATTCCGTAGCTTTTCGAAGCTTTTAGAAATTTTTTGAGAAATTTTCAGTTCGGTCTAGAACGGTCTCTAGTCTATCCGTGATCTCCATTATAACCTCAACAATACATTTAAACACTTAAATTACTTTAATACACCATAAATAGAGCATATTTCATAAAATGCATGTACAACACATTACACAGTATAATAATTGAACTAGGATGTTACATAGAGTGATTAGTGGATTGAAATATCGACACAAACCTCTCAACCATAGATTTGAACAACTATAGCCTAAATGATATGATGATAGAAAAACTGAAGAAAAAATTATGGGTTAAGGAGAAATCTCTCTCTAAAATTTTTTCTCTAACCTCTCTTTAATTGCTTTTACTAAAATACCCTCACTTCTTTCCATTTTTGGTTTACTTCTTCTGCCTAGACAACTGCTTCATGGTGACTGAGGCTTTAGCCTCGATGGAAGCCCTTCCCCAGGCCTTGCATGTGGTTATGGAAAAAGGATGGCCTTCACTCTCTAAGGATAACTTCCCAGTTCTTTCTAAAGAGTCTCTTCTTGTAAAATCTGGAGGTAAGAATGATGGAAAAAATGCAAATGCTGACAAAGATTCAAAGGACCCTCATCTAGTGGGAGCATGGAGAAATAAATTTCAGACTCAACATAACAAGGGAGTTCTCAAGCATTACCAGAATGTCATCAAGATGGAGTTATTTCTCCTGCTGTCGAGCTACTCAAGGCTAGTGTTAAGGCTTGGTTTATAGCCTTAATTAGTTTTTTCTCAACCAAGCGACCTGCTTTCCCTGTAATGAATGCTTGGACTAAAGCTAGATGGGGTAAAAAATGGTTGGATAAAGTAATGCTGAGGGAAGATGGCATAATTTAATTCAAAATTTTAGATGAAGCAAATTTAAATGAGATAGTAGCACAAGAACTAGGGCATATTGGAGATCAACCTCTTTTCATCAAAAAATGGAGGCCTGGAATAGAGCTCGATAGAGGTAAGATTGATATTCTTCCAATGTCGACTAATGAAGTTTTGTACAATTGAGGGGCTGAGTTTTCTGGCGAGTTCCTTGGAAAAACCAGTTTGTATGGATTCCTAAATAGCAACTATGGAAAGGATTTGCTATGCAAAGTTATGTATTGAGGTAGTAGTTAAGATTAATGAAATGGCCCTGGAGAAAAATAAAGGTGATAAAAATGACATTACTAGTGTAGGGAGTAAAGTGCATGTTTCTGAAGATACTAAGCCAGATTCCATAAGCAATATCCCAAAAGTAGAAGCCTCTAATCAAGAAGAAACTGAAGAATTTAGAATGTAGAATAATAACAATAGAAGAAAGTCTACTAGAAAGAAGGGGAAACAAAACATAAAAAACAAAGGGAATACCCCATCAATGGCAGTCCTAGTTTGGAATATTAGAGGGCTAAATGACCTTCTCAAAAAGTCTATAGTGATAGAGGTTGTGAAGGATAAGAAGCCTTGCTTAATAGGCCTTTTTGAAACTAAAATAAAAGAATCCCATGCTCGTTTTGTTTCCAAGTTTTTAGGTGCTAGTTGGGATGTCATATCAAATCATAACTCACATTATAATGGTCGAATTATTTACATGTATAACATTGATATGATTGGAGTGCAAGCTGTGGAAGAATCAGACTAGTACATTCATTTGCAATGTCAGATGAGGTATGAACCTTGTTTTTGATTTAAAACTAATTTATGCTTTTAATTTTAGTTTTCAAAGGAATAAGCTTTAGTTGGATTTGCAAAATGTACAACTGAGAATTCAAATCCTTAGCTTGTTGAAGGAGATTACAACTACTTTCTAAACTCGACTGAGGTGGAGGGTGGTGTTCAATTTTGTTTCAACAAAGGAACTCTCTAGTTTTTTAATGAAGATGGATTTGGTAGATCTTAGTTTAACTAGCAGATTGCTCACCTAGTCTAATAACCAACATGGCAGCTTGCTTATAAGGAAGAATTTAGATAGATCACTAGTCAATTCTATTTAGTTAAACCAGTTCCTAACTCTTTTGTCCTATTTGGAGAGATTTGATGTCTGATCACTCCTATATGCTAATACAAAGGATTGTCAAAAGCATAACAGTGGGGACCCCTATCAGATTCTTTAATGATATCCCTCAGATAGAAGGATTCTCAATAGTAATCATCAGATGTAGAGGGTTTCAAATCCTATCAACTTATGCAAATATTAAAATTTATAAAGGCTGCATTTAAGAACTTCATGCTTGGAAGAAATCAAAACATAACTACCCTTGAGGAGAAACTAATTCAAGCTCTAAAAGCCTACTATGACTCTCCCCAAAATGTAGACCTTATATTGATAGAGGTGAAAAGATTACAAGAATATCAAGAAGCTCTCGGACTTTATAATTCAATTGTCAAACAAAAAGCTAGAATAAATTAGATGAAAGATGGAGATTCCAACACTAAGTTCTTCCACTCCACCTTACTTGCTACGAGAAATGTTAACAAAATTTTTGTGCTACAAGACACTAGTGGATCGAAATACTCAAATCAAAATAGCTTACCAGAATTAGCTAGGAGCTGCTATCTGAAGCTAATGGGCTCTGAATATTTTGTTGTTTCAAGCCGCAATGCATTAAGGATGTTTAACCGCACAATTGATCAAGGAATAAAAAAATTTATGGTGCCCCCTAATGCTGAACTAGATGTGAACATATTCCTCTTTAGTTTGCATCCTTTAAAATTGCCAAGGCCTGATGGTTTCTCTACATTGTTCTTTCAAAAGACATGGGAAATAATGGGTAAGCTTTTTATTGAGGCAATGCTGGAATTCTTTGCATCCTCCAAAATTCTTTAACAGCTAAACCACACATTCATCTGCTTAATGCCTAAAAAGCAAAACCCTCGGAGAATGCAAGACTTTAGACCAATATCATGTTGTAACATCATTTATAAAGTGATTTTGAAGCTTTTAGCTGAAAGATTAAAGGTGGTAATCATTGGTATTATGAACTCAACACAAGTGGCATTTATTCCTGACAGAAATATTAGGGACAATATTCACCTGCTATAAGAGCTACTGAAGGAGTACAATTCAGGTAAAAATCTCAAAAGTTGCTCAATCAAAATTTACTTTGACAAAGCTTTTGATACAATTAGATGGAAGTTTATCCGAGAATGTCTTAAAGCATTGCAATTTCCCTATAGATTTGTGAATTGGATAATGACTTGCATCCAATCTCCTACTCTAAGTGTGCTAGTGAATGGATTTCCCACTAAACCTTTCAAGAATGCAAAGGGAATTAGACAAGGAGACCCCTTATCTCCTTACTTATTCATCCTTGTAATGGAAGGATTATCTAGGCTGATACGCAAGTTAATCTCTTTTAATGGAGACTTCAAATATCACTACAAATGTAGTACAGCTAACTTCAACCATCTCATGTAAGTTGATCATCTGATACTTTTATGTGAAGCTAATCCTCACTCTATAAGCATCATGATGCAAGTTTTAAAATTATTTGCTAAGTGGTTGGGATTAAAACGCAATATTGAAAAGAGCAGTCTATATTTATCAGTTGATGTGAGGAACGTAGCTAAAATAAGGAGAATTGTGGGATTTAATGTACATTTAACTCCATTATGTTATCTAGGAGTACTAATCACATTCTCCAAACCTAAATTTAATGATTGTTTGCCTCATTGAAAGGATAAAATCAAGAGTGAATGCTTGGAAAAATAGGTTTCTTTCATATGCTATCAGAATCACCCTTATTATCTCAGTTGCATTGCAAGGAAGGTTACAAAAGAGATTGACATAATAATTAGAGCATTCTTATGGACAGGCAGAATAGAAAACTCTAAGAATGCAAAGATCAAATAAAGTAAGGTTACTATCCCAAAGAAATATGGAGGGCTTAGGATCATGTCCATTACAACCATGCAAAAAGTCCTAATGTGTAAAAGTCTTTGGAGACTTTAAACAGATCATAAAGCACTCTAGATCAAATGGATTCATGAGTATCACCTAAAAAACATGAACTTCTAGCAGTCTACTTGCACAAGAGAGTTCTCTTGGATCTTTAGCTAGATGATGAAGTTGAGAGACACTGTCTATCCATAGATTAAGCATAAAATTATTAATGGAGAAAAAACATGGTTTTGGTTTATAATTGGCTAGATTCAAGCCCTATTATTTATAATCCTAAGATTCTGCATTTGAGAAATAGAATCCTATTGAACCCTGAAGTCTCATTACTGATCTGGAATAGTGAATGGAGTGAAAATTTTGGAGGTTTTGATTCTCTAGTGGAATACTTCCATCAATTGAATGATGTGGAGAATGAAGATGTAATCATTTGGACTCTCAATTTGAATGGTAAATTCTCAAACAAATCATGTCATCAGTTTTTTATCAATAGATTTTTTGAATTTCATTTATTTAATCTTCTATGGAGAAATACTTTGAATCCTAAAGTTGGCTAGGGATTAGAAATAGGCTTAGGACTAAAAGTCAATAGCATGGCAATATGGATTCTACTTGTGAACTATATAAGATGGTAGTGGAAGATAGAGATCAACTCTTTTTTCTTTGTAGATTCTCTAAAGTGGCCTAAAGCAGGAATCTACATTTGATTACAGGAGACAGCTACATGTATGACTGGAAGCAAACATTGGGTTGGGTTATTAGACACTCTAAGTAGGGAATGTTTAATGTAATACTTCTTAAGGCAACTTACACTACTACCATTTACACATTTTGTAAGGAGAGAAATGGCAGAGCGTTTACAAATATAGAAAAAGGGAAGTACTAGTTAGCAGACAATATTGTCAACTATTTTTGCTAAGAATGTGCAGAACACTCTTTCACCAGACATGAAGCAAAGATGGAAACTATAATTCAGCTTAGAATGTTAGTCTATGACTGTCTATTGTAATGTTTTAGCTCTTATTAATTTTCCAATAATATTGTAATTAAATGAAGGCGTAATAGCCTAGAACTCATTGTAATGTTGTGTTAGCTTTGCCTATAGTTAATGCAATTTATTCATTTTCCAAAAACAAGTTGTCAATTGAGCTTGTTAATTGGTAGAAGGTTATTTCATATACGTTGTTTCAAGCATATGGTAAATTTGATTGTGAAGGATATGTAGGATGTAATAACTGAAGTGGTAAAGGCAATCTAGAGTAACGTAGTATATTGAAGTACTACATCCAAAATAATAGAAATTTTGAGGAAACTGCACAATTACTATGCATTTTATGACAAAAAATTTAGTTTTGAATTGTTCAACCAAATGAAATTCAACATTCAAGATGTTGGAGATTGAAACTAAGTATATTGAAGTGTTCAGTAGGTTAAGACAAAGAGATTCTCAGTATACTTGCCTGCTAACAGAAGAGCAATGAGAGTTTGCTAAAGCACTTTATGCGAAGTTAGAGATATTTTATAATGCTACTGAGTTATTTTCAAGAACAAAATATTCAACTTAAAACATTTGCTCTAGTTACATATGTGAGACTAAGCGAGCTTTATCTAGTTGGATTTTTTATCCCAACTAGGTTATCCGGGTCATGGTAGAGAATATGATGGAGAAATTAAATTCTTATTGGTCTATGATAGGATAAACGATGGCAGCTATTTTTGTGTTAAACCCAAAATAGAAGATGGAGAGACTATGTCTTTATCATCAAAAGTTGTACAGTGATTGGGCTCAAACACATGTTAATATCATTAACTATTTCTAGTATAATTTATTTAATGATCATAAACTAAAATTGGATAAAGATCGCAATTATAGTAGTTTAATACTAGCTTCAGCTTCATTTATTATTGATATAACTAGCATGAGTCCCAGATTTATACAAGTCATCAAAGAAAAAAAGGCTAAGACTTAATACAGTAAGATGGCATTAGACAATTATTTGGAGGTAGATATTGTAACCATGGTTGAAAAGGTGCAATTTAATATATTATTATGGTAGAAGACACATGAAATTGCTTTTCCGTTCACGCAAGCAATTGCATAAGACCTCTTAGCAGTTTCAAGTTCTACTATTGGTTTAGCGTATGATTTTAATATTGATGATTAAATAATTAATCCCCATCATGCTCAACTTCATCCTAATACTATGGAAGTCTTTATATATGCCTAAATATGGTTAGGTGATAAAAATATTCATGGTAAATTCTATTTTTTGGGATATGTTAGTTTTATTTACAATAATTTTAATAATCATATATTCTATTATCTTGTACTGTTCTTTTTTATATATTAATACAAGTACGGGGATCAATTTTTCAACTGAAAGTTTCTTCAAACAAATATTTGATCAAAAATTATAGGTAATTGTTAATAGTATATTTGAGCATAATTTACATAATAGTATTTTTATACATAGGTAAAGTGATGCAAACTATTAATGATCCTGATTATAACGATTAGTTAGTCCTTTTCCTCTATCATTGATTTGTTTTCTTTAATCTTTACTTCTCGGTTTAATATGTTTTTCATGTGATTGCTTTGGTTTTTTAGAATTAAAGATATAAATCTTTACTTGTATAGTTTTATGTAGACTAACAAAAAAAATCTCTCTATTGTTTTCTCTACTCGTTAGATTAATTCTAGTCTCCAACTTTAATTGATGCTTTTGTATTTTTTTTCATTTAGATAATAGCATTATGATACTCTTTAGTTTTGAAAATAACATAATTTTGATAATAGCACTGTGATAATTAGTTACATAGGTAGACTCATGAATTGATATTATTCTCTCATGTTTTGAATATACCAAGTACGAAGATTGACTATTTATTATCATATCTTACTTGTTTAAATATTAACCCATGTTTTGACTTAGGTTTGTCTCTTTAAGCCATTAAAGTTTATTTAACTTAAGGATAATGAAATAGAAAAGATCAAGTTTTAAAAATTTTGTAGATTGAAAATAGAATTTTTAAAAGAAAGGTCTTTTATTGTTAGATAAGAGAAGAGTGACAAAAAAGTGATAATAGTTTAAAGCAAGATTAATTTTGAAGAAATTAATCAACGAGATTGTATTTTTTTAAAATAAAAAGCAGGAGATTAGATAGGACATAGCAATATTAATTCAATAAAAAAAGAAATGAATATGGATTCTTTATTAGAGTTTAGACAATTTGACATAAATGAGGAATTTGGAAGATTTAAGACTATATTCAGAAATTGAACTTAAGGTGTATAATATTAGGGAATTGGTCCAACTTAGAAAAAAGAATGAGTTAAAATTTTTTATATAAAATGGCACATATTGACTTTAAAAAAATAGGTGTTAGGATAAGAATATATGTTATAACATTTTTAAACAATCTTTTCTTTTAACAAACATATTAACTAATTTATATGGTGTATTTTTATTGTATATCTCAAATTTACATGAAGAAGTTCATTAATATATCTAAAATAATTAGTAAATGCATCCTTATTATTTATAATTCAAATAAAAATAAGTAATATTTTTGCTAAATGCTATCTATAGTTTCAATTTTTAAATTTTTTATGAAATCATTTATTAGAAATTATTTAATTTAATTATAAAATGGGCTTGACTCAAGCTCGATTAGGCTTCGTAATTCTTGAAGATTGAATGGTTCCAAGCCACAGGCCCTTTCTTTGAAGCCCAATTGGCCTAAAGCCCTATCAAGCTTAGGCTAGTGCCCGTTCAATTTAACTGATGGAAGTTTAACCCCGTGAAATTTTCTATACATTGAGGAACTATTTTGAATATTTTGAAAACGTTAGAGTTGAACTTAAACACTCTGCAATGTTAAGGTTTAGGTTATATTCTGATAAAAACCTTGAGGTTTGAATTACAGTTCTTGCCAAAAGGTAATGTTTTCTTTTAGATTTTCCCCTCTTCTCTAAATCTAACTCTTTTCTTTCTCCGTTCTTCATTTATATCCCATTGTTGGACCTATATATAGACATCTCACCCTTTTCCATCCTGCCATTAATGACTACTATGTTCTTGCCCTTGTGCCTAATGGTATGTCCCAAATATCGAATGCCTAGTTACAATCCATATTGAGGTTAGTGCTGCTATTTTATATTTTCTTTAAAAATGTTCTTTTTATTTGAATGGTTCTTTTCGAAGGTATTATTCTTCACTCTTACATGTTAATATGTGATGAATCATATGAATGTATGACGATTAAATTACTCATATATAGAATCATTTGTTTGCATTTTTTTTCATCCTTTTTAGATTGAATGTAAATATCTCATCGTATACTTATCTTAGTTCCCTTTGTTGTTTTTATTTGTACTTAAATTAGTATGATTGTCTTTTAATTTGTTAGTTTTCTTTCCATCCTTTTTCATGCTTTTAATTAGGCAATGCTCGCTTATGTCAAGTTTTTCTTATGAAAGAAATTAGACCTATATGATATAATATTTTAAAGTCACTTATAGTCAATTAAAGAAACTTACTTTAGCCTCAGCATCAATATGACATATTGAAAATTCTTTAAAGCCTTGACATCACTTATGAAATATTGAAAATCTATATTTAAGGTTTGTTGTGGCTCCCAAAGTCTTTTATAGGTGGTCATTATACTTGTATTAAGGCAATTTGTCTGATTTTTCAGCTTGTGCATTCATAATTATTGAATGCATGTTTATGGTCTTGTGATTATATATTTTCTATGTTTTGTGTTGTAGATTTTGTTAGTTTATGCTCTACAGCTGGTCAGTTAGTTATAGTTTAGTGACATAATTATTAAAGGTATTATTTATCTTATACATATTTATATGTATATGATAAATCTATGGGACAAATGTATATTACAAATAAAATTATGACAGAATTATAATTATGAAATTTATATTGCCTTTATGTATCATTCCTAATTGTTTCTAATCATTGTTTTACTAAAATTGAACATTAATAGATTGTAAAAAGACTAGCACACTTTATATTTCTTCCTTATAAAGAAAGTAGTAAATCTCACAACTAAAATATGAGGAGACTTAAACAAACTTGTGAGTGCTTGTTAAAGAACAAGTTCACTAAAATGGCCCTATATGAGAATTTTATTTGGAACATTACCTATATGTCTATAGAAATTCTCATAATGATAATTATATGTGATCATTTGACTTGAGATCACCAAATATCTCATATACGGATTTTTATATTTTGATAGTTCTTGTGACCTATTATAGTTGAAGGTAGCTCAATCGGTAGTTATTAGATATAGTATAAGCTATATAGAAGTAGTTGAGTGATCAATTATGATTCATCATCCTAAAAGAATTAGGGAGAATATTCCACTATTCTTAGTTAATATTGACTTGAAAAATCCTTATCTAAGGTGAATGACACTTTGAAAATAATTTTTCAAATGTCATTAACTGAATCAATTACTAACGGTGGAGAATTAACATGATTGTATTCAAATACAATAGATATTTATTCTATATTCTATGTCTAATCAGAACATTATATGAAAAAATGATTAAATTATACGAAAAAATCATGTACCAAAAGGTTAGTCAAAACCACTTTACAGTTCTAAATATTTGGGTGATTATGATTCGTTGCCAGACATTAATCTTAATATATAGATATAAATCATTTAATTAGAGAATTAATAAACACTTGTTTGGCAACTTAATGGTTCACACTCAAAGAAAGAGTTAAAGAGCGAAGAATTCTTTTAATTAGGTTGGACTTAAATATAAAGTTTGAGAAACTTTACGATTAAATATGAAATATTTAATAAATAAGGATTAGTATAAAATATTGTATTTTATTTATGCAAAATTAGTATTAAATTATAATTAATTGTATTTCTAATTAAAATTTAATTGAAATTAGAATTTAATTTCAATTATATTATTAAAATATTCAAAGCCTATTATAAATAGACTTAAACTTCAAAAGAGCTAGTAGTTCTTGCTTAACTCTCTTTATAATAGTTAGAATTCTCACAACTCGTTTATATGAATATCATTAAAGGTCAGACACATGCGGTTACTATGATTGAGATGAGTCGATTTTAGAAATGATTAAAGAGAAACAACAAGAAAAATATCAAGTTTCGAAATAAGGTACTAATTAAAATTCATGTTTTATTATATTTGTGTTAATTATGTATATAATTTAAGTAATTTTGGCTTTGGAAAATCAAAACAAAAAATTTTGCTACACAAGGATCGAATCTCCCCTCAATTTCTTGCGGTGGTCAAATTTAATTCTATAACTTAATTAAAATTGTTAAATTATTGTTGATCTTGAATTTTGGAATTGAATTTGTAAACTCTAAAAGTCATATTTATATCTAATTAGTTTTAATCCAAAAAATTCAGACTAAAAAATTTAAAACCCTAATTTCAATTCTTTAGAATTGAAGTTTTGATAAAATTAAAAAATAACTGTTTAAGGGTTAAACAACGTAACCATAATATTAAAACGTGATCCGTAAATATACTATAGAGAACCCCAAACAGTAAGACTTGGAAAATCAATCGCATATCCGAAAGATTGATGTCTCTTTAACTTAAGCTTTCCTTCAGAGAAAGCCATCAGCTAGTGTTAATAAACATAAAGAATCAAAGAATCCGCATCTTAGAAGATTGGAGACCCTCAATAGTGATGCAGGATGGTGGTTTGGTTGAATTTCCGGCATTGTTGCTTGAGGGCTAGATATCTAGCTATTTTACGAGGGTTGTGTGATTGAATTAAATCTGGGTAACTGGATCTTGCCGTCGTTGGGTTGTTGAATAAGGTGTTGCTTGGTTTTATGTTTCCATGGCCTACCATATGGCTGCAATTAGAACGTAATAGCCGACAGGGGCTAGTGGCAGTGCTTGAGACATCCATTGCTCCTCCCATCATTGTTGGCGTATGATGAGCTGGAAAAAGACGCGTCAAAAGGGTGGTCGAACAGCGAGTTGGAGCAGAATGCGTTGGCGGGATGATTCTAGCGGCGTGGAACGTAGCTGAAGAGCAGCCTCTTGGTTGGTAGCTAGGGTTTGTTTGACGAAGAAATGGGGTGTATAGCTAACAGCGTAGTTTTTTTTTTTTTTGTGTGAGTAGGTTTTTTTTTTTGCGTGAGTAGGATGCAAACTGCCTAACAGCGATTCAGCACTAAGCTGAGGATCACTATCATCCTGCAACAAATCGGCCCGGCCAAGTAGTGGAGAGGGCAGAATATAAGAGCCATAGACTAAGCAACGAGCGTACTTCACAATAAAATCCACACAGCGGTTAGCGTCCCTAGCCACGAACCAGAGATGCACTCCCTAGTCTCGATGAAGAAGCTCTTGAATGCTGGTTAAAATATGCTCGTTACTGATCCCATTTTCTCTATTTAGAATTTGTGTGATGGCCAATTCGCAGTCAGATTCCACCTAGACATTCCTAATGCCTGGACTCCATGCAAAACGCAAACCATGAAGAATGCCCAATAACTCAGTGGTTAGAATTGAACTTCTGCCGACATTGCTAGCAAAACCTATGATCCAAGCACCATGATGATCTCTCATCAAGCCCCCCCCCCCCCCTCCACACTGGATAATCCATTGGATGGGTAGACTGCCCCATCAACATTTAGTTTCAAAGAATCACGCAAGGGGGGCTGCTAGTTCATGTTTCTATCCAGCTACAGGCCATTCGGACTACTAGATTTTTTCTGATTGACTAAATGAATTTCAGATACTCTATTGAGTATATCCTGGACTTGCACTGGCTAGAGCAACTCCTGTGGCTAAAAAAGATTCAGGATCCTTCTATTCCATAAGCTCCAAATGGCCACACCGGAACAAAGAGCCCAATCATCATACCCACAAAATCCCCACGGATTGCGCAGATTTGCCTGGAGTCAATCATTGAACGACAATAAGAATAATTCAAACCAGTACGTTACTGGCACCAACTGATTCCACATTAATCTTGCCCATCTGCAATCCCTTAGAACATGAAATAATGTCTCCTCCCCCTCTTCACGTCGTGGACATTGGGTTTCCTAAATCCCATGCCTTAAAGCTAGCTCCCGTCATGTAAGGAGGCTATCCTTTGCTGCCAACCAGAGAAAAATTTGCATCCTCACTGGGCCCCCCACATCCAAATCCACGTCCACTCATTGTGCCTTGAGGGCTTTTCATCTACCATTAAGAAGGCATACGCAGAGCTAACAGAGAACTAGCCATCGGCAGAATGTTGTCAATAGAACTTGTCCTCACCACGCTCGTATAGAGGCTCGGACCAGCAATAATACTCATAAGGATATCTGGAGGCAGCCACGATTCAAAGTGTCACCAATGCCAGCTCCCATCGAGTTCTACAAAGGCACTGACTGGCTTGGTCAATATATGCTTTAGAAGCTCACAATGTACATAAGCAGTCAGAGGATTCTCATGGATCAACCATCGGTCAGTCCAGAATCGAGCAAGGTGACCATTGCCTATAGTCCAGGTTAAACCATCAATAAGTTTGTCCCACACAATGCTTATTGCTTTCCAAAAGGGAGAACCCCTCTTCTTAATCACACACGGCACTGCTTCCTAAAGTCCGTATTTCGCCCTTAAAGCCTGAACCTAAAGCTTATCTGGGGAGGGATTAATTGCCATCCAACTTTCATAAGGAAAGCTTCATTCATCTCGCGAAGCTTCTGGATTACCAATCCGCCTTTCACTTTACTACGACACACCTCTTCCCATGCTACTAAACTCAGCTTTTAAGTGGTATTACATAAGTCTCAAATAAAATGACGAATATACTGTTCAATTTTATCACAAATATAATATGGTAGCTTAGTCATTTGCATGACAAATATAAGAAGAGTCTGTAGTACCATCGTTGCTAACGTAACTAGCCGACCAACGAAAGACTGGACGCAGTACAACTCGATAGCCTCTTTTGAACTTTTTTCAAGATATCTGCATATGTTCTCCTAGTAATCCGACCATGCAGGATCAACATTCCCAAGTATCGGCCTAGATCATCTGTGGTCTGAAAGCCAAGTCTTATAGACAGCTATGCTTTTACATGTGTAGACACATTCCTTGAATAGAAGACTACCGTTTTAGCTGTGTTGATACACTGTCCAGACTGGGTACAAAAATCCTCCACCAGTTGCCTGATTACCTGGACTTGCGCCTTGGAAGCTTCAACAAATAGTAAAAGATCGTCTACAAAATAAAGATAAGAGATAGGAGGGCTCTGATTATTGAACTAAAAAGGAAGCCACGATCCACATTTTACAGCCCTAACAATGTCTTGTGCCAATCTCTTAATGCATAAAACAAAGAGGTATGGCGAGAGAGGATCTCCTTGATGAATTCCTCTCCCCGAAGCGAAAGCATCTGAAGCTTCACCATTAATTAAAATGCGCATACATGAGGACGTCACACACTCCATAATCAAATGTAGTAAGTCAGAGGGGAGATCTCGCGTGCCTTAGGATGTCTTGTAAAAAATCCCAGGAGATCATGTCGTATGCTTTTTCCGGATCCACTTTAATCACCATAAATCCCTTACGCCCATTGGTCCGTCGTATAGAGTGAATAATTTCTTGAGCAACGATTATGTTATCCATGATTTGTCGTCTAGGCACAAAACTCGTTTGCACTGGGCCGATAAGCGAGGGGAGCCACAACTGACTGCAGTTTTGAAACCCAACTTACAGCTCCGCCCGCTGGAAAACACCTACGGCC
>JAOQMM010000171.1:7742778-7754657 GCA_027563515.1 Erythroxylum platyclados | reverse complement strand
TTGTGACAACCCAAACTAAGGAGAAGATTCAAGAAAGGAGGAGATTTACAAGGTATAAAATCTTAATTTCATGTTCTTATGATTTTGTTTATGCATGCATTGTGATTCTGTGGTTTCGGAGATGTTGTGGAGTCAGAATTTTGATTCCGACACTTTCGCTGTCTTGCCATACATGTGATGCATGGATCCATGACCAAACCAAACAGTTTATCCCTAGATTAAACATAAGATTGAATATTAAGAAAACACTTAGTTTTGGTTTGATAATTGTTAGATTTAAGCTCCATTATACAAAGACTAGAGATCTATCACCTGAGGAACAGAATCCCACTAAACCCCAAGGTATCTTCACTAATCTGGAATGGTGAATAGAGTGAAAAATTTAGAGGTTTTGCTTCTCTAGTGGATCTCTTCCCTCAACTAAATGATGTGAAAAATGAAGATGTAATCACCTAGACCCTCAAATTGAGTGGTTCATTTACAAATGAATCCTACCATAGAACACTCATCAATAGATCAATGGAAACTTCTCAGTATAATCTTCTATAGAAAAATACTTTAAATCCTAAAGCCTTTCTAATCACTTGGCTAACGATAGAAATAGGCTTAGGGCCAAAAGTTAGTCGCATGACAACTTGGATTTTACTTGTGTATTATGTAAGGTGGCAACGGAAGACAGAGATCATCTCTTTTTTCTTTGCAGATTTTCTAAAGTAATCTGGAGCAGGATCTTACATATGATTATAGGAGACAGCTACTCGTATGAATGGGAGCAAGCATTGAATTGGTTCATTAGGCAATCTAAACATGGAATGTCCAATGAAATACTACTTAAAGCAGCCTTGACCACTACCATTTACTCTCTTTGGAAAGAAAGAAACAACTGATTGTTTAAGAATATGGAAAAGGGAAAGTACCATCTAACTGACAAAATTATCAACTGGATTAGATTAGTTATCATTGCTAACAATGCACAAAAAACTCTCTCATTGGACATGAAGAATAGATGGAAACTATAATTTGCATGTGATGTTGATCTATGACTGTTTTGTTATGTAATGTTTTACCATTTATAGAATTTCCAATCATGATGTAATTGAATGAATGCTTATAGCCTAAAATTCATTGTAATGATGTATTAACTTTGTCTATAGTTAATACAATTTTATTCATTAAAAGATTAAAAAGAGGGGAAGGAAAATTTGACATATATCGCTGCAATTCGCTCGTATGCATTATTCGTAATGGTCAAATTCTTGATCACTAATCTGGTAATATATATAGAAGGAGACACGAGGTTTTTACCTAGGGATGGCAACGGGCCCACGGGCTGATCGGTCCGTGGCCCACCAGGCCACAGGGTGGGCAAGGCTGGCCAGGCCTGTCAACGTTATTTTAAAAAAAATTGTTAAAACGACGTCATTTTACATTACACATTAAGGGCGGGCCTCAAGCCGGGCTGCGCGGGCCAGCCCTTGGTCCGCGGGCTAGCCCGCTATTGCCATCCCTGTTTTTACCAACTAGAATGTGTAATGGGTAAGAAATTGTTGACATTTGTAAAATACTTCAAAGAAATACGAAGCAAACGTTAAACACAAAGTTCTGATTCTAATTAGCGAAAAAGTTAATATACAAAAAGCGACAAATACACAATGGGAACATGATTCAACTTGTTTCTTCTGGCATATAAATACAGTTCTGTTTCTGATCAGCGAAAAAGTTAAAATATATAAAAAGTGACAAATACATGATTTAACATGTTTCTTGTGGCATATATTATATAAACTAGGCCAATTTCAGTTGCGCTGACGCAACTCATACCCTAAAGGTCATACCTCACATGGGTTACATATGCATGCATGCAAGCACCTGTGGCTATATACATATAAATTGGTCAACGGTCGACTAATTATGTGTCATGTTATCCTATTATCTTAAAAATTACACCCAAATGAGATGCGGACAGAATTTGAGTACCACTCATAGGTTATTCAATTTAATTTAATTTAATTTATCAAGTTAAATTGAATACCCATCTGTGCTCTCCTTTCCATATAGTTGGCTATAAATCACTCTCCCACGTACCATACTTATCTCAAAAACAAACGTTTTACCAAATTCCTGATCATTTCTGGCTTTCCATATGACTAACCCATCTTTGTTACCAATAAGCCACCCATCACTACCCCAATCACTCCCGCCTAGAGTGCCAGCCGGAGGGCACAAAAGCCTGGCCGCAGCCGCAAACCTATCAAACCTACTACCAACAGGCACAGTACTTGCTTTCCAAGCGCTTGTTCCTTCTTTCTCAAATAATGGTGAGTGCAACCCTGCTAACCAGTACCTAAACCTAAGCATGGTTGTGATATGCTCTCTAGCCTGTTTTCTCTCCTCCTTCACAGACAGCTTCATTGGCAAAGACGGACAGCCTTACTATGGTATCGCCACGTTCAACGGTCTGTTTGTGTTCAACGACATGGACAGTAGCGATGGGAATGGAACGCAGGAGTTGGATGAGGCCGAGAAGGCAAATTTAAAACTCACTGCCATAGACTTTGTGCAGGCCTTTGGATCACTGTCAGTGTTCTTGGCTTTTGCTCTTAGTAGCTCAGAAGTGCAAGATTGTTTCTTTCCTAAACCGGGGCCTAATCAAAATGCTTGGATCACAAATATGCCGTTAGCAGCTGGACTTCTTGGGAGCTTTGTTTTCATGATATTTCCCACTAAAAGAAAAGGAATTGGTTGCCCTGAAAGAGCAGCTCGTTGATGATCATAATTAACCCAAGATCATCACAACAACTGTGTAAACGACGTTGCAGAGTCTTTATGCTATCTGATCAAACATGTTTCAAAAATATATGAGTGCTCTTCAGTTTCCAGAAGTTTTTTATCTGTATTGTCAGAAGGGTGAGAACCTCCAAATCTTGAGTCCTTGATCTTCATGTTAACATTTGATGTTTAATCATCATGAAGAAATTGTATCTTGTTTCATACATTAAAAAAAAGTATCCTGTAAACTTAAAGAATTTTGTTCACAAAACTCTGCCTTAGCGAAATTTATCAACTTTTTTTTTCTATTATCATCCTCAAGTTATTAGATCTATACTATTTTTCTAAGGCATTATAATTTTGTCCAAGAACAATTTTTATTCGTTTCTCTTTCCTTTTCCGTCTTTAATTTACACTCCCCAACTTTTATAGAAACTAAAAATTCATGAGCTTTTATATATTTTTATAACTGGATCCAGCACAATCGTCGACCGTCATTATATGGGGATTGGGATGTCTATCATTCAAACTCCACCATTGCACTCACTGTTTAATGTCTTTATCGAATACATATTAAATAACTACTTTTAGGTACCACAAACAATTTTTTAAGTCCGAGCCTGTGCGTGGAACAAAATCTTTTTCTCCTGTCATATCATTTCACTTCATAGTCACATGATGATAAGATCAATTTAGCTCTAGTCAATATGCCACACGGTCCCTCCGGTATAAAGATAATAAGTTTGGGATCAGTTCTCTAATAGAAACTCGAAAGGGACAAGTATTGTTCTAATGAAAGAAAATTGTATTATATTCAATTCCAATTATATAATTACAGCCTCTGGACTAGAATCCTATTCCCTCATCTGTATATTAATTAGCCTAAATCAGATCTTCTATTCTAATTAGTCTATTGTAATTATATTTTTGTCATAAAATAATGTCATTTTATGTGTAAATAATCTTAAAACGATGCCTTTTTGAGATAAAAATAAGATTGTGATAAAGGATTTAAACCTAACTTTCATGTATCATTACACTTGGATGCAGAAATTTAAATATCATTTTAGCAACAGATCAAAATTTCGTGATTCTTTCTTAATCATGCTGGCTAGCTATGAAAGTTAGAAAGAATGAATGACTTACGTTTTACTGCAATCAGAAATTTTTTTTTGGAGCAAAGTGCAAATAGATTTTTTGAAAAAAAAATTGAAAGTGCAAACAGATTTTTTGTGCGCTATTATTCACAAGTTTTTTACAACAGAATTTTGAGTATTGTTGATAATTGAATTTGTCAAAAAAAAAAAGAAGCTTTACGAATTTTCTTCCCAAAAAGTAATACTGATGTTGTTAACATTTAAAAGGACTACATGTTCTGCCAAAAAGATGTCGTTATATTAACGCAATAGAGAATTAATTAGGTAGATTATGTTAGTTAAAGAGATCACAACTACATGACTTAAAAGAAATTTGAAATTCTACTGAAGTGTGAGCCAAATTCCGTTCGCATACTCTTCAATCGGGATCAAGTCACGTGAACCCCATTTTACCTGCTAAAAACTATAGTAATCATTTCTCCAACGTAAAAATTCATATGAGATCAAGCCAAGTTTAAAATTCGAAAAAACGAATAAAATAATTATATCAAGAGTTGAATCCACTTTATTATTGTAGTTTTATTCGATATTTTTTCATGCTCTCTCTTTTTTTTTTAAAGAAAGAAATTAAACAGGTTTGATGGACCTCTGTCTCTGTCATCTTTTTCCTGCAACATTAACAATTATTAAATTCGTTCAAGGGTAAATCACAACTTGTGGAATTTTACTTGTAAGGGGCATAGTTGTGCTCAAATTAATTATTATGTCACCATGTTTGTTATTGCGATTTGAGATACCTCCTTTGAAGAACAAGTCGCATGTATGAAAAAAAAAAAAAAAATCTCGAGGGTCTAGTAACGTCCATCAAGGAGGACAACTAAATCACCTTTGATACGAGTAACTTGTAACAACGGCTAATCTATATACTAGTACGTTAAAGGAATACCGTTCTCAAACAATTGGTGAGAATTTTAATAAAATATTTATTGATCAAATGTTAATTTATGACTTACAACCAATTGGTTAGTTGTACATTTATGATATAATTAATTAATATATATCTTTTATATTATATATGTTTATTTAGTTAATTAACATATAAAATAAAGTGTATGAGACAAATATACATTGTAAATAAAATTATGATGAGATTACAATTGTAAGATTCATATTATATTTGAGTATGAAAATTGTCTCTAATTATCCCTGTAATAAGATTAGACACTAATAGAGTAAAAAGACTAGTATGCTTTATGTTTCTTCTTTTTAAAAGAAGTAATCAATCTTATAGACTAAAATATGGAGATAAATAAAAGTGTCGGTGCTTGTTAGTGAATAAGTTTACTAACCTAATATAATATGACAATTTTATATAGAATATTACTTATTTATATATAGAAATATTTATTTTAATGATTGTATATGTGATTATTTGATTTGAGACCTCTAAAATATCTCATATAGGAATTTGTTCATATTTTAATACTAATTAGGATTTATTCTAACAAAGGATATCTCAACTAATAGTCACTAGATATGACATAAACTATATGGAGGTAACTGAGAAATTAATATATGATTTATTATCTTAAAGTAATTAGGGAGAATATTTCATTCCTTTTAGTATTAATTTAGAAAATTCTTAAATATGAAGGAAATATACTTTGAAAATAGTTTTCAAATGTTACCAAAAAAATCAATTACTAATGCTATAGAACTATTATTATTAGACTCAAATAGATTAGACATTAATTTTATACTCTATGTTTAATAGAAAAATTATATAATAAAAGGATTAAAATATACAAAAAGGCGTGCATGCAAATATTAGCCAAAATTATTTTAATATTCCTAATATTTGAGTATTCGTGATGTATTGTCATACTCTAATCTTGACATATAGATATAAATTATTTAATTATATAACTAAAGATATATTAAAAAATTTCATGTCTTATTATACATAGGTATAGGCTTTGCAAGAGCTAACTCTTGGCTTGCCCCTCTCCAATACAGTTCTCTCAATTTGTTTTGTGGATACTATTAGAGGTCAGACACTTATGTGACTATAATAGTTTTCATGGAACTTATAGATTCAAGGGGAGATGTAAGAAGCATCATAATAAATATGATCTATAATTTATACTTAATTACATATAAAAATTAATCATGTTATAAATTAAAATGATCTTGACTTTCAAAAAATACTAACAGAATTTATTTTCTTCTATTCCATATTGAATGAGATCCTATCCTAATTTTTCAATAGTGGTATTAAAGTTTTCTTTAACTCTATAACTTGATTTCATATTGTTATTTTTATTGACCATAATTTTGGAATTTGAAGTGTAAAAGTTCCAAACCATAAATGAAAAATTCCAAAACCTAGACCCTATAATTAAATTACGTCTAATTATGAAATATGAAAAGTTCAAATTAAACTCTTAACAATTTTGGAAACTATGGGTTTCATAAACCATAACGCACCAAAAGCACTAATAAACTAGAAACATTTTGTTATTTTCTTCAATGCAACCATTTGGACTAAAAGCATCGACCAAAACAAGACCTTTGGTGATGTCTCTTCTTTGGAAAGAAATATACTAGAAAGGTTCTAATTCCAATAATTCAATGGTGACAATGGTTATTCCTCATAAGATGGTGGGATAAATTGGATTAAGGAAATTTGAATATTTCAAATCTTTATAGTCTTTGGCGTTGTGTCTTATTTATAAAATTCTTATTAATGGTTTAGAGGTGTTAACGTTTGCTAGTACAATGTCTTCTTCTGTTATATGTGTTAGCTTAAGGGTTATGTTTAATGATTTTGATGATAACTTTATAATATTTCAAAATTCAAATTGGATTTATTTCTTTATATAGGCAACGGTATAATTCTTAAAAGGAAATAAAATCATAACATAATTGCTTCCTTTCTTGCACGAACCTTCTTTATCAACTTGCCTATTCAAAAACGTTGCATGACATTCGAAAGGTTTTTACGAATTCAAAAAATTAGCTCCGGAAGTCTTGACAGAACGTCTGAATATCGAAGATTTAAGTAAAAATGATATCGTAGATTAAGCAATGGCTAGTTGAGGAAAATGTCTACTTAAGGAAGAGCCACTGCATTTGTAAAATACACGAGACTTCTGAAATATCTTAAAGGATCAATATTCTTGAAAGTTATATCAAACTCTTTGTGCTTTAGAAAGTGATATCAATCTATTAAGGGAGATTATTAAATCCTTCATGCATTTCTTATTGAAAGCTTATAGAGGGTAGCAAAATACTACTACTGTGAAAGGTTGAAGAATCTTGAAAAATATACACTTGTGAGCTTGAAGAGGCTCGTAAAATTACTACTTTGCTTTTATAGTGAAATACTCAAGTTGGATACTTGGGAACTGGACGTAGACTTCGTTATAAGCTGAACTAGTATAAATCTACTTTGTCATTTTCTCTCTCTTCCCAACTTTTACATTTCTGCATTATAAGTTTGTGTTTTCAAAAGGCTCCTTCGGTTTTACAATAGGCTCCTTATGTTTTTCTATAGCAAGAGGTTCCTTTTGTTTTTAGGTGTTAACAGGCTCCTTTCGTTTTTTATCGCTAGCAGGCTCCTATCAATTAGCAAACTCCTTTCCATTTGAGAGCTAACAGGATCCTTTTAATTAAACAGGATGTTTTTGAAAGTTGATAAGACCTTCCTATATTTATAGACTTATTTTTTTAGAAGGATATTATTTTTTAAAGTATCTTGCAAATTTTTTTTACATAATTCACCCATCCCCTCCTTTGTGCGTTTGCTTTATCATTTGGTATTAGAGTGGGGTTTCACATTTATCGTGTTCTACAGCACATGATAGATCATGAAAAACAATTTGAGAAGCCTTGAAGAACAATCTGTCTCAAAGCCTCCTTACTTCAATGGAAACAACTACTCATACTGGAAAGAGAGAATGAAAATCTATCTCCATTATATGGATACTGAAGTCTGACAAGTCACCAGAGTTAGAGCTACACTTCCCACTACAAAAAACGTAGAACTGTGGTATGATGCTGACAGAAGAAATGCACAGTTGAACGCTAAAGTAAAACATCATATGATCTGTGCGTTGTCTCTAGAAGAATATGAGAAGATATCCTACTGCTCTACACCAAAGGAAATGTGGGATAAACTATATGTCACCTTTGAAGGAACGAATAAGGTAAAGAAACATAGAATAAGCCTTTTAGTGCATCAATACGAAACTATTGACATGAAATGGGAAGAAACCATAGAAAAATTCTTTGGACGGTTCAGTAACATCATCACGGCCTTAAAGAACCTAGGAAAGATATATCCCAATGATGAACTTGTAACAAAGATTCTAAGATCACTACCAAAGGAATTGAGACCAAAGGTGACAACTCTGGCAATTGCAAAAGATCTCGATACCATCTCACTCGATTGGCTAAGAGGCTTGATGATCCATGAAGCCGAGCTTAGGTGAGATGATGGATCCTCATACAAAAGAGGAATGGCATTAAAAGCAGCTGATGAATCAATCGGTGATGAAAGCAACACTGAATTGCAAATAGATGGAGATGACGAATTCAATTTCATGATCAAGAAATATGCCTACTTCTACAAAAAGAAGCTGATGAAGAACAGAGAAAGGAATAGGAAAATCGGAAACAATAGGTCCCTACCAAAAGGTAGCAATAGCAATAATAATATACAAAACAATCAAATCATATGTTATTATTGCAAGAAGCCTGGACACACAAGACCAGAATGTCCCCTTCTTCAAAAGGACAAAACAAAGATTAGAAAACCCAAGAAGCAAGCGATGACTGTAACCTAGTCAGATGAAGATTTCAAAAACTTTGAAGAAGCCAGCAATCTTTGCTTCATGGCTAAATCAGGAGACGATGAGGTATATTATTCTGACTCTCATATTGAAGTTGATGAATTGAGTAATGCATATCATGAATTGTATGATCAATACAAAAAATTGACAGTAAAGTATTTCAAAGGAGTTGAGAAGTCCAAGAACAATAAATCTTCCTTAAAGAATAAGATTAAATCATTAGAATCTGTGAATGAAAATCTGACAACCAAGAATATGTCTATTGTAGATGATTATAAGCAAAAGGTTTTTGAAAAGGAAGTTCTGGAAGAAAGATTAGCCAAGTTGGAAAATGCTTTTCTTGAGAATGATTATGATAAAGTGCGACAGCTAGAAGAAAAGGATGTCACCTTAGAACTTAAGAAAGAGAAATGTGCAGGAAAGATCTTATCTATAAAAAAAGATCTTGCAAAGTTTGTTGATGGAAGGAACAACCTTGATGCAATACTTGGTAATGGTAAATGTGTTTTTGATAAAGTTGGAATAGTTTACAATGAATATAATAATGTTAGGCCATACAAATTTTTTTTTGTTAAATCCAGCAATAGCTATAGTCAAAACAGCAAGAACCTGATATATGTTAGAAATTATAGCAATTATCATTCATTTGTTTTATGCTTTTACTGTGGTAGACATGGTTACGTTAGTCATTCTTGTAAAATTTTTAAAATGAAAAAATTATCTCAAATGTATGTTTGGAGACCAAAAGGTTAAGCTACTAATTTGAAAGGACCCAAAAAAATATGGGTACCTAAAATGAGATAATGCTTTCTGCATGTATGCTTCAAAACGGAGATAAGAGAAAATCAATGGATAGTTGATAGTGGCTGTTTGAGACACATGACAGGTGAAATATCACATTTCAAATACATTGAAAGAAAAGACAAAAGTAATGTTGTCTTTTCTGATAAAAACAAGGCAAAAGTCACTGGAATTGGTAAAATTGGGGACTCTAACTCTACCTCTATTGATAATGTTCTTTATGTTGATGGATTGAAACATAACTTGTTGAGTGCAAGTCAATTATATGATAAGGGTTATAAAGTTACTTTTTATGCATCACATTGTGAAATTATTGATAACCTTAATGACAATATTGTATTTGTTGGTCCTAAAATCAAAACATATACTGTGCTCAATTGGAAGATATGTCTTCACAAAACATCAAGTGTTTTGTTTCTATAGAAAAGGACTCTTTTATCTGGAACAGAAGATTTGGACATGCTAGCATGAGCATTCTATCAAAATTGTCCAAAAGTGAGTTAGTAAGAGGACTATCGACTTTGAAGTTTGAAAGTAATCAGGTTTGTGAGGCCTATTTAAAAGGTAAACAAGTTAGAAGCAGGTTTCCTCCTAAAAATATTGTCTACTAACCATCCGCTTGAACCTGTACAAATGGACTTATTTGGTCCAACCAAAACTTAAAGCTTTGGTGGTAAACATTATGGCGGCTTTGTTATAGTAGATGATTATTCTAGATTTACATGTTTTTATTTTCTATCAAATAAAGGTGATATTTTTGAAGTCTTTGAGAAGTTTTGCAAAAAAATTCAAATTGAAAAAAGGATACTGCATTATATCTATTCGATCGATCATGGAGGCAAATTCAATAATATAAGATTTAAAGATTTCTGTAATGAAAATGGGATATCTCACAATTTTTCATGCCCAAGAACTCCTCAGCAGAATGAGTTGTTGAGAGAAAGAACAGGACTCTCATTTATATGGCCAAAACAATGCTATGCAAAATTAGTCTACCTCATGGTTACTGGGTAGAAGTTGTGTCAACTGCATGTTACATACTAACAAGTGTCTTATAAGACCCATTATGAAAAAGACCCCTTATGAGTTGTGGAAAGGAAGAAAACCAAATGTCACCTACTTTCGAGCATTTGGTTGTAAGTGCTTTATTCTAAATAATGGAAAAGACAATCTTGGAAAGTTCGATGCGAGATCAGATGAAGCCATCTTTCTGGGCTACAGTACCACTAGTAAAAAATTTAGAGTTTACAATTAAAGAACAAAGAAGATAGAAGGATCAATAGACAACACCAGTTGATTCAGATGATGAAGAGCATCCTTTGGCACCTATAGTACCTTTGGAATTACAAGATCAAGAAGGTCCTTCTGAAGCCAGGATAGAGAAGGCTCCTTCCTCTTAGCAGGAGCCTATATAACGAAGAACACCAAGAGAATAGAGAGGTCTTGATACACATCAGTACATTCTAGGAGACCCCTCTGAAAGTTTAAGAATCAGATCATCCTTCAAGAACAACTTTGTTGTCCTCATCTCACAATTAGAACCAAAGACCATTGAAAAGACTCTTACTGATGAAAATTGGGTTTCAGCTATGAAAGATGAATTGAATCAGTTTGACAAAAACAAAGTTTGGAATCTAGTACCTTGTCTGCAAAACAAGTCAGTCATTGGAACTCGTTGAGTTTTTCGGAACAAACTTAACAAAAATGGTAATGTGGTAAGAAACAAAGCTAGACTTGTAGCTCAAGGTTATAATCAACAGGAAGGTATTGATTTTGATGAAACTTATGTGCTTGTTGCTAGACTGGAATCGATTAGAATTTTACTTACCTTCGCATGTTATAGAAACTTCAAATTGTTCCAAATGGATGTCAAAAGTGTCTTCTTAAATGGATATATTAACGAAGAAGTGTTTTTAAAGCAACCTCTAGGCTTTGAAGATGAAAACCATCCTGACTACATGATGAAGTTGACTAAAGCCTTGTATGGTCTAAAATAGGCCCCTCGAGCATGGTATGAGAGGTTAAGTAATTTTCTGCTTGAAAACAACTTCGAAAGAGAAAAGGTAGATAAAACCTTATTTATTAGGAAAAAGGAGAATGATTTACTCATAGTGCAAATATATGTTGATGAAATCAATTTGTTACTACTAATCAATCTTTCTGTGAAGAATTCTCAGCATTAATGCGGGGGGATTTTGAAATGAGCATGATAGGCGATTTATCTTTCTTTCTTGGATTACAAATTAGACAAACAGAAAAAGGGATCTTCATTAGCCAAGATAAATACACAAAGGAACTCATCAAGAAGTACCACTTCAAAAATGCCAAACCTATGGGTACTCCTATGTACACTGCAACT
>JAOQMM010000171.1:7719693-7733851 GCA_027563515.1 Erythroxylum platyclados | reverse complement strand
AACATGGCCTAATGTCTTATTTTTAACTCACTTTAATCTCATTGCGTCCAAATTGTGCTTAAAATTACATATGAGTTAAAGTGAACATTTTAAGCTACTTTATGCCATTAATTGCTAAGTGTAATATATCAAATGTATGAACATTTAAATACATATCACTATACAGTCACAAAACCCAAGCTAGAATTATTTATGGATGTTGGAAAATGAAGTTTGCATTGGACAGTTTAGGACTTGATATTACAACATTGTATGGTGTTAACAACGTTGCAGGGTTACATGGCTTGGTAACGTGGCATTGTTTAATTGGTGACATATGGCTTTATATGGCCTCAACAACATGACATTTGTATGGATTGGTGACTTAAACAAATGACATCTGGATGGACTAAAATGTTGTTGTTCGTTTAATTAAATTGGACAGTTATAGGGCATTGGTGGACAGTTTTGGCTTGGCTGATTAAATGAGAAGTTACATGGATTAACGTTACAAGGGTTACATCAGATGACTGCATGGATTGCATGAAAGAAGGATGTTACTTCAGTTATATGTCTTGATATTCCAGTTATTTGTTAGTTAATTGTCTAGACAGTTTAAACATAAACTGTCCAAACCACTTAAATGTCTGTGTCTTTATCTTTTCAATTAGTTAATGTGTCTGAAGGCTATAAAAGGTTGTAAAACCTCTAGACAGTGGAGGGCGTTGTACTCCATTTATTTAGTAATAAAATCATTTGGTTGTTACAAGGTTATTGGTCCCATTTGGTTAAGAAGTCCGAGTGCTCCAAACAAAACTGCTTCACTTACAGTCTACTCCCAACATTCATTTTCATTTCTTGTTGTGGGGGTCATTTTGTTGAACCAAGTATGGGCATTTGGTTGTGTTACGGGGAAGATTTGTTGGGTTTTGCTAACCTAAAAAATAACCTCGTAATAGTAGTACTCTTACTAACTCATTTTTGGACAATTTTGATAAAATGCTCATGCTAGCATGTCGAAATCTCCTGTACCAGATGAATAAATCCTTTTCTAAAGAGACAAAACACGTAACATTTTGTGAAGATATATCTTTCAGTTGAGCACAGTATATATTTTGATTTCTAAGAGCAACAAATACAACATTATCATTATGAATATTGACAATTTCACAATGAGATGCATAGAAAATGACTTTGTAACCCTTGTTACATAGCTAACTCACACTCAATAAGTTATGTTTCAATCCATCTATAAAAAGAACATTATTAATAGAGGTAGAGTCAAAATTAACAATTTTACCAAATCTGGTGACATTTGCTTTATTTTTGTCTGCAAAGACAACATTACCTCCATTTTTTCTTTCAATGTAATTGAAATGCGATATTTCTCATGTCATGTGTCTTGAATAACCGCTATCAACTATCCATTGATTTTCTCTTCTCTCTGTTTTAAAATATATTTGTAAAAAATATTATCTCTTTTTAGGTACCCAAATTTTTCTGGGTCCTTTCAAGTTAGTAGCTTAACCTTTCAGTCTCTAAATATACATTTGAGATCATTTCTCCATTTTACGAAGGTTACATGAATGACTAATGTGACCATGTCTACCACAGTAGAAACATAAAATAGATGAATGAGAGTTGAGATTATTTCTACCATGTATTAAGTTCCTGCTATTTTGACTATAGCTACTGCTGGATTTAACAAAGAAATTCTTATAAGGCTTGATATTATTGTTTTCATTGTATCCTATTCCTACCTTATCAAAAACACATTTACCACTACCAAGAAATGCATCAAGGTTGTTCCTTCCATCAACGAAATTTGCTAGATTCTTTTCAAGAGATAAGATCTTTCCAGTACTTTTCTCTTTCTCAAGTTCTAAGGTGACGACTTTTTCTTCCAACTTTCTCAACTTTACAAAATCATTTTTGAGCAATGTATTTTCCAGCTTAACTACTCTTTCTTCCAGTACTTCCTTTTCAGAGACCTTTTGCTTATACTCAACTTCGAGTGACATATTTTTGGTCACTAGATTTTCATTCATTGATTCCAATGATTTAATCTTACTCTTCATAAATGCATCATTGCTTTTGGACTTCTCAACTTCTTTGAAATACTTTACTGTCAACCTTTTATACTGATCATATAATTCATGATCTGCATTTTTTAATTCGTCAACTTTAATATTAGAGTCGAAATAGTATACCTCATCATCTCCTGATTCAGCTATAAAGTAGTCATTGCTAACTTCCTCAGGTTCATCTTCTTCGAAGCTTTCAAAGTCCTCGTCAGATCAAGCTGTAGTCATAGCTTACTTTTTAGGTTTCATGTTCTCTGTTTTATCCTTTTGAAGGAGAGGACATTCATGTCTAGCGTGTCCAGGCTTCTTACAGTGGTAGGATATGACTTGTGTATTGCTACTACTGTTGTTGCCTTTTGATTAAGGTGAACCTTTTTGTTTCCTTCTCTTTTCTCTGTTAACTTCCTTTTGTAGAAACGTGCATATTTTCTGATCATGAAGTTGAATTCATCATCTCCATCTATCTGTAATTCAATTTCGCTTTCATTACCGTTTGATTCATCAAATGCTTTTAGAGCCATTCCTTTTCTGTAGGATCCTTCATCTCATCTAAGCTCGGTTTCATGGATCATCAGATTTTCCTGTATCTAGTCGAGTGAGATAGTGTATAGATCCTTTGCTGTTTCTAAGGCTGTCACTTTAAGTCTCCATTCCTTTGGTAGTGACCATTGAATCCTTGTTACAAACTCGTCATTAGGGTATATTTTTCCCATATTCCTCAAGGCGATGATGATGATGTTGAAGCGTCCGAAAAATTATGGTCTCCCCTTGTGTCATGCAAATAGTTTCGCATTGATATACCAATAGATTTATTCTATATTTCTTTACCTCATTTGTTCCTTTGAAGGTAACTTGAAGTTTGTCCCACATTTCTTTTGCTGTGTGGAGCAGTAGGATATATTTTCATATTCTTTTGGAGACAACGTATATATCAGGTGGGAATCGTAGCTCCAACTTAATCCATACTTCTATGTTATTATAAGTGGGAATTGTAGCTCCAACTTTAATTGCTTGCCATACTTCGATATCTACAGATTAGAGATATACGGTCATTCTTTCTTCCAGTAAAAGTAGTTGTTGCCATTAAAGTAAGGAGGGTTTAAGACGAATTGTCCTTCAAAACTTCTCAAGGTGATTGCCACGATCTATCACATGCTGTAAAACACAAAAATATGAAACCTAGCTCTGATACCAAATGATAAAGCAAACACATGCAAGAGGGAGGTGAATTGTGTGTGACTTAAAATTTTTCGCAAGCTACTTTTGATTCGTATAGAAACAGGTGTCTGTTAAAAGTTAAAAAACAATAGAAGCCTGTCTAATGATAGTAGCTTGTTAAACAATAGGAGCCTGCTAAAAACTAAGTTTAGTTAAAAGCAATTTTAAAAACAAAAGGCACCTGTTGAAACAAAAGGGACCTTTGGTAAGTTATAAACAGAAGGAGCCTGTTAAAAATGAAGGAGCCTCTTACTGAAATAAACACACACACAATATAATGCAAAAAGATTAAGAGAGAAGAGAGAGAAGGACTCAGTTGATTTACACTGGTTCGGCTTACAACCCAAGTCTATATCTAGTCCCCAAGTATTCAACTTGAGTGTTTCACTATAAAAACTGAGTATTAAATTTGACAAGCCTCTCCAAGCTCACGAGTACATATTTTTCAAGGTTCTCCAACCTTCCAACACACTTGAAGTATATAACAAGCTTCTAAAAGCTTAGAAAGAAAGAATAAAAGTAAACGTAAACAACTTGTCTCTCTCAATAAAGTGATTTCACTTTCTAAAGCACAGTGGGAATAATATAGCTCTCAAGAATGTGAATGCAGCTCAAAGATTTTGCAACTCTGTGTATTTTGCTATGTATGATCATTTTATATGTGTTTCTTTGTATGCTTGTTGTTCTATATTGCAAGTGTTGTTTCTCTTCTTCAAATATACATTTCTTTCAACTAGTCATTGCTTCATTTGTATCCTTTGTCAACTGGATGAATAACTTATTGCCAAAAATCTTTCAGTAATCGCGCGGATAATATATGACCTTCATAATTAGTAGGATCCTTTCGGATAAACCGTTCTTAATAGGGTAAGTTCATAAAGAAGGTTCCTGCAAGAAAAGAAACTTATTTCCTACGATCTTATTTCCTTTTTGAGAATTAATCCATTAGCGATAGAAAAGAAATAAATCCATTTTGAAATTTGAAATAAGGTTATCATCAAAATCATTAATAATACACCTTGAGCAAACACCGGTCGGTACCGATGATTTCGAATTGTACTTCTAGTACCAGAAGTTTTGAAAAATATAGGGACTTCTTTTTGTAAAAAATCAAAACTTTTAACAAAAAATAAAAATACCCCCCAAGACAGTGCTTCTGCCTCTCTCCCTCTCTTATTTCTCTCTCATTCTCCTCTCTGATAGTGGTGACTCTCCTCTCGCTCTCTGGCGACGACACCACCACATGACTCTCCATGCCACCACTAGTCACCACTACTCTTTGGCACCGTTTCCAGCTGTCCACCGCTGCCAGAATCGCCAAATCTGAAATTTTAATATTCTAGATCCAAATCCAAACCTGACCTAACCCGAATTGAACTAATTCGACGTTTAATTGATTTTCTGATTTTTTGGTGTATACTTTGCTCTAAAATCTAAATAAATGTGCATTATATGTGGTTGTGTATGTATGTTTTGTGATAGTTGGAATTGTTGGAAATTTAAATTATTGGAATCATTGGAATTGTTGAAAATTTTGAATTGTTGGAAACTTGGAATTGTTTATGTAAGTTGGTGTGAAATTGTTTGTGTGAAATTCTTGGAAAATTAATGAATTGGAAAATTTGAATTTGAAATTTGGAATTGTTTATATGAGTTGGTTCAATTTTAATATAATTTAGACATTGTCAATTTATGAAGATAATTAATGGATTTTAAAATTTGAATTTGAAATTTGGAATTGTTTATGTGAGTTGATTCAATTTCAATATAATTTAAACATTGTCAATTTATGAAGAAAATTAATGCATTGGAAAATTTTGGTAACAAATTAAGAATGTTGATTAAAATTGGCGAATGAAAAATCAAAGTTGGAAATTAGGATTTTAGTAACAATATTGACTAAAATTAGTTAAGAAAATAAACTAATTATAAGCATTATAAATTGAATTGTATAAGTAAAAAAAATTAGTTTATAGTTGAATTTTGAGATTACATAAAATAAGTTCTAAACTTATAGTTGTGAGTTATGGTTGAAGTTGAATATATTATAGTTGTGAGTGTATGTCTTTAGTTTATGGTTGAACGATGTAATCATATAAAATGAGTTATATTATACAAGATGCATGAATCGTTGGTTTTTGACTTTTTGGTGAATTGTATTGGATGAAATTAAATTGTGTATGATGTAATCATACAAAATGAGTTATATTATATAAGATGGACATGCGTATTATGTAATTGTGTATGTTGAATACTTGAATTGTTGGTTTTTGACTTATTGGTGAATTTTGTTGGATGAAATTAAATTATGTATGATGTAATCATACAAAATGAGTTATATTATGTAAGATGGACATGCATATTATGTAATTATGTATGTTGAATACTTGAATTCTTGGTTTTTAACTAATTGGTGAAATGTGTTGGATGAAATTAAATTGTGTATGATGTAATCATACAAATTAAGTTATATTATATAAGATGTATTTTTGTAATTATGTTAGTTTGGACTTTTAAGTTAAACAATACATATTTGGTGATAGTAGTTGATAATGAAATTATGTGTTTTTTATTTTGATATATGTCTTAATTTATTTTACAGATAAATGGAAGGGAGTTTAAGTACTTCTGATCATTCAACCGCTTCAGGAAGATACAATGATCTAGCTTGGGCTCATGCTACATTGGTCCCTGATATAAAGAACCATACTATTGACTTATTTTGTAACAAATATTTGGAAGGAGGAGGAATCACTAGATTAAAGAAGCATTTAGTTGGATTTAAAGGAGATGTGAAACCATGTAAAAAAGTGAGTGATAATGTGAAGTGGCAAATGAAAACTTTGCTTGAAGAGGCACGAGAAAGACATAAGGGAGAGATTGAATTATGAAATTGGCAATGGAATTTTGTTTGCTAGTGTTCATGATGATAGTGGAAATGTTGAAGCTGGTAGTATTCCTTCCCAGGAAGAACTGAATGTTGCATCTGGACCTGATGTTAGGAAAAGAAGAAGGCAAATGTTGAATTTTTTTACACCAAAAAAAACTCCTGAAGCTAAGCCTTCAATTCGTAATGCCATGCAATTAAGAGAAGCGATTCACAATGTAGATATGGCAATAGCTAAATGGTGGTACGATTTAAGTATAACATTTAATGTTTTCCAATCTTATTATTATCAACCTATAGTGGATGTTGTAGTCTCTTACAATCTAGGATACAAAGCTCCTTCTATTGATAACTACAGAGGTAAATTTTTTAGTAGCTTAGTTTATGAAAATAAAAGTTATTTGGAAGAAAGAAGAATGAATTGCGCTACTTATGGGTGTTCAATCATGTATGATTATTGAACAAATAAGAGACATAAGCCTATTATTAATTTTTTGTTTATTCTACAAATTGCACAATGTTTTTGAAATCCATTGATACATTTGGCCTTGTTAGGAATACTGATACTTTATTTGAAATATTCAATGAAGTTGAAAATGAAGTAGGGCCAAAAAATATTGTTAAGTTCATTACTGACAATGATTCCGCTTATAAAGCGACAAGAAGAAGATTACAAAGCAAGTATAATTATTTTTTTGGATTCTTTATGTTGCACATTGCATTGACTTAAGGATGAAAAATATAGGAAATGCTAGTTATTTTCCTATTATTGATGAGACTGTCCAGGAAGCAAAAAAGGTGACCAAGTTCGTATATAATTGAGTATGGATCTTGAATTTAATGAGAAAGGATTTTACCAATGCTAGGAATTTGTGTCTTCCTACTGTTAGAAGATTTGCAACGAATTTCTTATCACTTTAATGTTTTCTTATGATGAACAAAGAGTTGAGAAAGATGTTTACAAGTGATAAGTGAGTTGCATCTCAACATGCTAGGTTTAATGTTGGATTGGAGGTTTCCAAAATTATACTTGAAGATGCTGAATTTTAGTCTCAATGCCAATTTGTCATTCTAATTTATGAACCTTTGATGAGGTTGTTGCGTTTGGCTGATAGTGATGAAAGGCAACAATGGATTATTTTTATGATGCCATAGAGAGAGCCAAGGAAGCAGTCAAGGCTAATATGAAAAATAGGTCTTCTTTATATATACCTTATCTTACAATCATCAATAAGGGATGAGAAAAATAACTTTATTATCAATTTTTTACAGCTAGGGCATTTTTTAATCCTAGTGTCTATTTCAGACCAGGTTTTACAAAGAAAGCTGAAGTTAATAAAAGAATGATATCAACTATTACAACAGTTGTTCCCCATGAGATGATGCAAGATCTCCTAAGCTCAAAAATGAAGATTTATAAGTAATCTTCTAGGGATTTTGGGATGCCAATTGTTATTCGACAAAGAGCAAAACTTAATCTAGGTATATATTTTTTCACTTTCATTAGTTGTTGAAAATTAATTATCACTTTATTGTGTTTATAATGTTACTTTTGTTGTCATATGACTTATAGTTTTTTATTGGAACAAATTTGGAAGTAGTATTCCAGAATTGCAAAGGTTTACAATTTAAATTCTAAGTCAATGTGTGAGTGCAACAGACTGTGAAAGAAACTGGAGCACATTTGAATTCATCCATTCCAAGAAAAGAAATAGAACAAGTAGTTTAGTAGATCCAATTTGTATTGATAATATCGATTTTTTAGCAGATTAGGTTTTTGAGAAATCGAGATTAATAGATAAGAATGACTTAAAAGATAATCTTAGATGGGAAAGCATTGACATGACATTTGGTGCAATAAATTTGAATGATGATGATAATGATGATGATGATGAGACTCCTCTCAATAATGAGGATTTTGTACGAAATAAGAATTGAGGTCGATGCAGTTATAACAGGTTTCTCTCTTAGACGATTGAATGAAGTTCCAGGTTTTTGTTTCTCCTCTTCTTTTAATTTTACTCATATTTGATGTATATGTTAAATTTTATATATACAATGTAATTGTAAATGTTTTTGTTTCAAGTTTCATTTCTAGTTGGTTATTTTCTCATCACGAACTCTTGTTGTAAATTGTAATAGTTAGAGAATTAATGATATTTATTATTCTTTTTATTTAATGTTTTGATGTAATTATTATTTATTATATGATGAAATTGTAATATTTTAAATATTTTGTATTATTCTTAATTTTATATTTGTATAATGATTAAATGGTCTTTTTTCATATTAATTGTGATTATTATTTATATGTAAAATATTTGAAAATTAATGTTAATAAAAATAAATAAATTGATGTTATTTTAAAATTTTATTATTATAATTTTTTAAAATAGAGTTGAAGTAAAATTATAAAGTATCCAGTAATATACTAATAAGATATCTTGACATTTTCAAAAAATTTAAAAACTATTTTATAAATTTAAAATATTTTGGGTATTCATTATCCAACCGATATCTATCATACCAAAACTCAATCAAGTATGGTACCGATAAACTATTCATAATATTGGTTTCTCTCCGTAGGATCGGATTGGCGGTTGATGATGAATTACTTTTTAATAGACGGTCAGAAGTTTCTCTTCTGTACGACTCACATTGGAAGCGATTAGTAAAGCTCTGGAACGCCTGCGCTTCTTGAGTTTGATAGCTTCAGTAATAAGCATACCCATATTAGCCATCTATTCAATTCGTATGGAGATTCTTCAACATTTCAGCCATGAACATGCGTTAACTTTTTGCGAAGAAAGCGAGACGAAGTTCAAGGAGATATTGCAAAAGCTTCCCGATTTGCTTTTATCAGAAGAACAACAAGTGTTTCGATGGGAAGAGAATGAATATGTAAGCTCACAGTGTTATCATCAAGAAAAGCTGGAGGACGTTGCGGAGAAGGAAAATGAAACTTTGAATGGATATGAGGAAGCTCCTGTTTGCGATGGCTGCTACAACCTAATTGATGGTCCAGCTTATTTTTGTGAGACTTGTCCAGATTTCTGGTTGCATCAATCATGCGCTTCGTTGCCATTCGAGCTAGTTCATCCTCTACACTCTGCTCACTCTCTAAACCTTTTTATTAACACCCCCGTTTCTAAATGCTCGAGGTTTTCAGGGTTTTATACATGTGATAAGTGTAGGAATATTTGTCTTGGCTTTGGCTACCATTGCTCAGAATGCCAGTTCAACTTGGACATCCAATGTGCTCTTTCATCAACTAGTGACTGTCAATTATTGTCAGGAGACTGCTCTTCGGGACCACCTCAAACAAAAGCTGAAATTTCTCATTTCAGTCACGACCATAAACTGGCACTTTTCAAGTTCAATCGGGAAATGGAAATAATGAACAGTATGGATTGCAAAGAATGCCAAAGCGGTTGCGAAATGCCGTTCACGGTCTCTGGTCTTGTATACGGTTGCTTTAACTGTAGATTCTACCTTCATCAGGCATGTGCAGCAATTCCACGGGAAATACAACACCCTTTTCACCGACAACACCAACTTGTTCTTGATTATGAAAGAAATCGAATTCGTAAGTTTATTTGTGATGAATGTGGAGATGTTTCTCAATTCTTTATGGCTTCTTGCGACCAGTGCGAGTTCAAACTTGATTTCAAATGCGTTCTTAATACTAGCGCCAAAGATGAACAAAGATCAAAATTTCATTCTGCGAGAACCAAATTTCAGCATGTCGGCCATCGTCACGCACTCCATCTCTTCAATTCAAGAGATAAACTTCCCAATAAATGCGATGGATGTGAACTCGAACTTTCAGGCCCTGTCTTCGGCTGTCTTGATTGTTCATTTTACTTGCATAAATCTTGTGCAGAAGCTCCAAAAAAAGTACGACACCCGTATCATGCATCTCATCCTTTACAAATCCAATTTGTTACTGGTAGTAAAAAATCGTGCGTTGCCTGTCGGTATGCGTATTGGGGACTTGCTTATTTGTGTTTCGATTGTGATTTTAGCCTACATATTTTATGTGCTATCAAGTCACTAAAGGTAGTATGTGCTCTAAACCATAAGTGTCACCAACACAATCTCTATTACTTTGTGGCGGATCATATAACTCGTTCAAATGTATATGTTCCATGCACTATTTGTGACAAAGCCTGTGAAGGTTGCTTTTACATCTGTTTGGACTGCAACTCTTTTTATCATCTAGAATGCATTCCCATTCCTCCTGAGATCCTCGTGCCAGACCACCATATGCATTCTCTCACACTTATGGATCCATTGGTTGATGTTGATGAGTCCCAAGAATATTACTGCTTTGCCTGTGAACAAGAAAGGGACCCAAAGTATCATGCGTATTACTGTCAACGATGCTCTTACACTGCTCATATTGAATGTATTTTGTCGCTGGAGGTAACCTCATTTCTGTGCTTTCCTAAGACCATTTTCAGCTTTTTTTCTTTCTTTTCTCTGGCAATATTCTAGACAAATTTATTTGTAATTACTTCTAAACTTTCAAACATAGACGTTAGAAGCCATACAACATTTGTTTTGTTTGGTATAAGGTTGACAAAATTAAGTGTTTTCTTATATGAAGTTTAAGGAAGCAGAATACCAATTTGAAGTACAAGAAGAGGATGAGAAAGAGCAAGAGGATCATGTAACTTATCCTGTCTTTGCTGAGTTTTCCAATCCACATTGCAAGAAGCAAATTCAGGTAATTTCTTCTGTCTAGGAAAGAAAAGGAAAAAGTAGCATATAATTTCAATTTAAGTAACTCTTGTAAGGTGTTTGTTGGTTTCGTAGACGTGACCAGAAAAAGACAAGTAAAGTTGTATACTATCTCCTCTTTTCAATATTGTAATAATATTGTTCCTTTCTTCTGAATTTGTTATTACTGTTCTATTATGTCTTTGCATGAACATATTTTTAATCTGGTAGTTTTGACATCCGCTGCAAAGCAGAACTTATGATATCTGGTATTACTGTTCTATTTCGCATCAGCAAAATATCTAAAGAGTAGAACTTTTAATAACTCTAGTTCTATTCTTCTTTACACCTCACTTGTTCTTTTTGGTCTAAATCTTAGGCCTATTTTTTCTTTTTTTTTATTTGTTCGTTCACTCTTCTGATTTTTGGATCCTTCCCTTTAGAATGAAAAAAAAATTTCTTTTAAATTCATGGACTGTACCAAAGATGTCTTAATGTTTGATTTTACCTTTTGTATTTTCCAGATTAAAGATTTCAACAATGATCATGTCCTGATCTTCTGTCCTGAAAAGATGAAAGAGTATTGTTATGGATGCAAACAGAGGATGCATGACAAGGGTTATAGCTGTGAAGATTGTGAAATTAGTTTGCATAAGGAGTGTGCCGAATTGCCCCTTCAAATAAAGCATTCTCTTCACTCATCTCATCCTCTCAGTCTCGTTCCTTCAAATGACAAGAGGCACTTTACATGTAATGGATGCAGTTACTTTAGCTGTGGTGATATCAGCTATGTCTGCTACCAATGTATGTTTGTTCTAGACATCAAATGCGCATCTGCAATTTCTGGGGTAGGTGATCAGTGCAAAACAATGGAGGAGAAGGAGAGGAAGGCCACGATCTATCATTTCATTCATGAACATAAGCTCACATTTGCGTATTTTCTAGTGGAATCACAGGTATACTGCATTATGTGTGTCACAATGATCTCAGGTCCAGGATATCATTGCGGGGACTGTGAATTCTTCCTTCATGAATCATGCTGTGACACACCACAGTATATAGAGCACCCTTTTCACTTGCCACATCAACTTGAATTGTCTTTAAGGGGTTATCTGGATCGATGCTATGCATGTAATTTTTCAATTAGTAGACGTGCTTTCTATTCCTGTGAAGAATGTAATTTTCGCCTCCATGTTAGGTGTTCCAAGTACCTAACATCCAGCCTCAAGCACACCCGTCACGAGCACGATCTCTTTTACTTTGTGGCGAAAGATCTACAAGATGAGACGGATTACGTTAGATGCGTGGAGTGTGGTAAAGATTGCAGCAGTTCTTTCTACCGGTGCACAGTGTGTAAAATTAACCTGCATCTGGAGTGCATTCCAATACCAAAAGAGGTTAAGAGCAGTTGTCATATTATTCTCTTTCTCTGATGGGTTCAGATACTGAAGATAGATGTAAAGAGTACTACTGTCATGCATGTGAGAATTTGAGGAACCCAAAACATGACATTTATGGCTGCAAGAAATGCCCCTATACTGCTCATATTGGATGTGTGCTTAATGAGGTAACAAAGGTTTGAGTAATTAACCGTTCTTATTGTGTTTGTTTATCTTAATGAGGTTACAAATGAATACAAAATCATGTTTCAAAAAATGGACTATACTAATGAACTTCAATGTCTGTTAGAGCATCAAGTGTTATCTACGTTTTCTTCTCCTTTCTCCCCATATTTCTCTTATATATTTCTTGTCACTGACTTTGGCTTTGGTGTTTCTTCTCTAGGTGGATGATTGATTATTAGTTAAAAATTCCAATGCCATTCATTTTGCTCCTGAAGAGTGTGGATGCCAAGAACTGGAGGATCGTTTTATATGTATGGTCTGGAAAGATCTTTGAAATAATTTCGTAATGGAATGACATGATAAAGCAATAGCAACGCATTTTGAGGGAAAATTAATGGCGTTCTCGCAGATGGAATCTCACCGTACAAGCAGATATGTTGGGTCTTCTTATTTTATTTTATTTTACTTTTTTAGATGGTCTATGCTTTGTTAAGGACGTGATTACCAACTCTGTTTTTTGATCTTGTAAATGGGTATTCCTATACATGCACACATATATATATGTATATGTATATATAATATACACAGATCTTTTTTGTTTTGAAAAATTCACCCATGGTTGTACAAACTCTTGCACCAGCAAGCGAAACTAGGGTTTAGGAAATGACTCTTCTGATAAAGACCAAGCAGCCAATTCGACGAGGAATTTTCTTGTACCTGGGGAGAATGATGCGGATCGAAAAGCATTACAATACTTAGAGGAATGGGATAAAAACTGCACATAGTGACAGTTGTCGTAATTATGGGCCAATTCGAGCATTCAATTTGACAATTTTGCTATTTTTGGTAATTTTTGATTTCACAATTACTTTTATAGGGAATTAATTTTGATTGCGTCATTTTGGGCTTCATTCTTGGTAAATTTCTGATTTTAGGAATATTTCGAATTTTTGGGCATATTCAGGGTTTTCCTTGTATCTTTGGGATTTTTGCCTATATAACAGCATTGTAGCTGAATGGCTGACATCTTCATCATTGGTGAGAATATTTTATCAAAATCAATAACCTTTCTCTAACTGAATCCCTTGACCACCAGCCTGTCTTTGTATTGTGGTTGTGACAAGTGTTTTTCATGTTTTACCCTGAACACCCATCTATTCTTCAAAACACTTTTTCCTTTCAGGAGCTATACTAGGTCAAAAATGTGATTCTCAAAGAGTGACTTCATCTCTTCTTCCACAACTTCAACCCACTGTTGCTTGTGTTCATCTTCCATGGCCTTTTCATAACTCTCAGGAAATCCCCCATCAGTGAGTAACACATACTCATTTGGAGAGTATCGAGTAGAAGGTCTTTTGTCTCTGTCAAACCTTCTAAGTGGAGTTGGATCATCTACTTCCTGTGCTTGGTCATCATCACCATCATCCGTCTCTATTGGTAAAGGAACATCCTCATTAGTACATCTTGTTAAGTGTTCTCCTCAACATTCTCCTTTGCTAGTACCTTGCTAACTGGATCCAAATTAAGCACATCACCATTATCTTTGAGTGTTGCATCTTTTGCCTTTTGGTAAGGATGTCAATTTTGGCCTAACTCGGCCCAATTTTGACCTAGATTGACCTGGTCACTGATAAGACCCAATCTTGATATATTTTTGGATGTTATATCTTTTGGTTTTGGATTAATTTTGGGGCTTAAATATT
>JAOQMM010000171.1:7672952-7683265 GCA_027563515.1 Erythroxylum platyclados | reverse complement strand
TGGGTGAGGGCCCCGCAGACGTAGGCAAGGAGTGCCGAACTGCGTTACCAAATCTCGATGTTGATTTATTTTGTTGCATTTAATTTTTCTGATTTTTACCTGTGCTAGAATCAACTGCGGCTAAATCGGAGATTTTGCGAAACTACTACCCCATTTGGGTTTTTCAGCTACATATAAGAAAAGGCAACAAAATTAGAAAAGGTTGCAATAAGATCTTATATATGCAAAATCTAGAATTGTTGCTATAGTTCTAGTCACCTATTTATTAAAGGGTATTTACTAATTTTACATATTTATTTTAATATAAAACTTTTATTTACTAATGAATATTCATAATATGTTTAGCAAAATTAAATTACCCACCAATTTTTATTTAATAAAATTAAAACACATGAGTGGATAATGTGTTTTTGAAAAATTAAAAATTGTATAGAATAATAGTTAAGTACAATATTGAATAATAGGTCAGTTTTTTGTGAAAAATTAAAAATTGATTGTATAAAATAATAGTGAAATACAGTAAGATTGTTTGGAGAATAAGCTTACTCCTTACATAAAAAACGTGACAAAACGACAACATAATGAGAAAATGAAGCAAATACACTTGAAGACTCAATGAACCAAATAGAAAACTCAACGACAGCATTTATGGTTAGAGCCAAATAGAAGCGTGAAACAGCAGCGTAGCACCCCTCTTCTGCGTATCCATGCTTAAAGTTTTCCCAATTAGGGTTGGGAGATTCAGAATCAATTGGCGTCGCTACTCGTAACAGTCTAATCATAGGAGAGAAAATTTTATGTGGATGCATCTCACCTTGCTCAAGCTTCCTTTAATCAATTGTTCCACGTTAACACTTCTAACTCGTAACCGTCTAGTCGTAGGTGAGAAAATTTTATGTGGATACATCTCACCTTGCTTAAGCTTCCTTTAATCGATTGTTCCACGTTAACACTTCTAACTTTCCCCCTGTTTTTCAGATGAAGATGTTCTTTTCTGGGAAATGAAAGGAATTATTATAACTATAGCAAAGCTATACAAGTTTACAAACAAAAGGGAGAAACAGCTCTCTAACGAGAACTAGACAAGATACAGCAATGCTCTGTTAATACAAAGCAGACCTTCAATTACATATCAAAGGACAACACAGATAGCACTAGGTATATCCCTTAGAACCACTTCAGAGATTCCAATTCGCTTTCAGGTGAGAAGGAAGAGCTTGACCCACATCTTTAGCATACATGACACCTCTGATCCAGTTGACTATCATGTCTGCAAGTAAATACTTATTATTCTCGATTTGGTTATAGATCCGATTGTTGCGTTCCTTCCAGATAAAGTGAATGGTAGTTACAAAAGCCACTTTGAGCAACACAGCACTGACTTGATTCCTAGAGCAAAGGTGTATGAAATGGGATAATGTAATCTCCCACATATAGGTCGAGTTAGGAATATTGAGTAACGATTGAATACGACTCCATATAGCTTTGGAATATACACATTCAAAGAACAAGTGGTCCCGATTCTCATCAACATTGTGGCATAAAACACACATTGTATCTATTGGTCTAAACCATCTACTTTTCGTCCTCAATCGATTCTTTACAGCTAGCCACGCAATAAACGAACCTTTGGGATTTATAGATTTATACCAGATAAGTTAGTACCAATCTACCTTCTGCGCATCAGGTCTGAAGATAGCATGGCAAGTGTGATTCGTGAAAAGGCCTTGGGGATGTAAACTCCAATAGATGTGATCTGGTGAGTTCAAACTGCCCAAAGATGGAAGATGGTTCTGCAGTCTAGAAAATCCTCGAAAGTTCCCTTGCCATTCCCCATCTTGAATAAGGATAGACACCTTCGAATCAATTGGGATTCTGTTCCTTAGCAACTTAAACTCCAGGTTTCGTACTAGAGGACTAACTTCTAGCCAATTGTCAAACCAGAAATAAGTTTGTCTTCCCCCATTCACACGGTGCTAGAGTAAATGGTTTTTATTAGCAGAATGATGGTATAATTATACCTTCCATTCGACCATCTCTCCTACACCATTGGAAGAAATATATGATTTTTCCCCTCCATTGTATATACCATATTTGGTATAAGAATCTTATGTTTCGTTAGTGGAGCAGGTCTTGAAGGAGAGGGAAGCTATGGTCCAAGTATTGCAATTTCATGTGCAATACGCTCAATATCATATGAAGCAGATTATAGATTGCCATCATATAGAGAAAGAATTCCAAGTTGATGACTTTGTTTACATCAAATTATGACCTTATAGGCAGTAGAATGTACAACATAGGTTGTCTCAAAAGTTAGCTCATTTATTCTTTGGCCCTTTTAAGGTTTTGAAACATATTGGTGCAGTAACATATCAATTATAACTTCCACCTAACAATAAAATTCATCATACTTTCTATATTTTTCAAATGAAGAAAATAATTTTGATAACATGTCAGTGTCTTTACTCATTCCTCCTTCAGCATATTTCTCTCTGCATATTAATGGTTGTGTTGGATGGGCGATTGGTTAACTGTCACTATAAACCTAATGTTCAAATTTTAGTATAGTGGTCTTAGGTGAAACTAATTATCTTTCTTTGGAATATCTCTATGATATATAACAGCGATTTCCTAATGTCACCCTTGTCGATAGGGTTATCAAGAAATGGGGAATTGTTGAGAGCAGAAATAGGGATCAAATAGAGGAAGAAGAAGAAGAAAATGATAAGGGAGTTGAATAAGAAGACGAAAGAAGTGTAATCGTTTAGAGATATGAAGAAAGAGTTGATAAATTAGAAACAAAGAGCAAGGTGGTGTTTAGATGCCGAATACCAATTATGCTGGGTTCATTGGTCAACCAAATGATATATCCATTTTTATTCTAATGTTTCATGAACTATGGTTTCCTATTTATTATGCTATAGTTTGGATTTCATATAGCTTGCTGTTGTTTTGAAGCAAAATTTAGGGGCTAAGGCATTGCTAAACGTCAAAACAATATGTTATTGAAACTCACCGAGCTTAGTGTTTGAACCAGGGGTTTAGATTCTGATATAGTAATCATTTAGATGAAACAAATAAAATAAAGGTTGATTTTAATATCAGTAAACTTATACCCAGAATTGAATATTGGGTTTCCGTTTCAACTATATCTTTGTTAGGATTTGTTTGTCTACTCCTTGTCCCTATGCATGTGGCTTATCCATGTGAGTTAATTATGAATAACATCCATACAGCCACAGGGATAGGGATTCTGTTTCTTTGTTTAGAAGCCTGACCGGCTTAAGAAGCACCGACCTGATAACATGCACTTGCTTCCTTGCTCTATCAAAATCACATTTCTTCTTTTGAGGTACATCAGAAAATAATGAATATCTAGTGTTGGTTAGGTCCATAGAGATTTTCCATTTAACATAAGAAAGATGGAATCAGAACATCAGTAATCAAGACAAAACTTTTGGCAAGATGTTAAAAGCTAAGTTACAAGCAGTTCATTGCATTGAGCATTCTGGCTGGTGCGAAAATTTTTTTAATCTTCTAATCAAATTATGTTAAATATTCCTCAACTATGATACAGTGATCAATTGTGCGGAACTCACCTGTTCATTGCAGTGCAATGTGATTCTGCAAATCATTTTCCATAGCAATGAAATGCAGATGAGCCTAATAAGATCTTTCGTAGCATGCCACTGCCACTTGCGACTTGGCTTTGAAAGTGAACAACAAAAGGAATAACTGGAAAGAAATGCCATCTCAAGTTCTAGTTCAAGCTAAGAAATACCCCATTACAAAGATGTCCCTATCTTGTCATGCAGGGTCACCACCAAATCATGTGCATGGTCAAGGAGCTTCCACACATCAAGATGCCCTGCCATGCTATTGCATTCCCTCAAAATCTCATCCATGCTATTATACTTCTGTATAATCAATTTCCGCCTCTGCAATACTGAAGCTGCAATAGCATAGAGCAATAAATCATCTGTTGGTGGCGCTCGCTGTCTTATTCTGCTCCATGCAGATTTTCCAATGCCAGCCCTTATTGCTGCTTGATCTGCCCACACCACCTCCCACAGGATAAGAGTCTGCTCGAATGTTAATTCCCTCCTAAATAGGACAACCACCATCCTGTAAACGAAAAAACAATCCTCAGCTTGAAGCTTCTCCAAGTGCCTATACAGGTGAGAGTCCTTGCATTTGATAATCCTTGAAACAATACTAAGTTGTCTTCGAATCCCCACCTCATCAAGTCTGAAATTATGCCTGGCCTTTTTCATGAAACCAACAAAACACCAGAATGCCTCATGATCCTCAGTAATCACAGCGATTATGGGAGAAAGTAGATCACTCATTCCCTGGCAATAACCAATTTCAGGATCATAGAGTGCATAGGCTTCAAGAATAGCAACTAATCGTGCAGCATGAAAAATTCTGCAGGGTTCCAGGTGATCATAGTCTTTAAGCCCAACACCCTCAGCAGACTGGCGTGCTCTACACTCTGATATCGCACCTTGGGTTTGGCAGTAAGGTATCCACTCACAGTTGGCTCGCACTGCATCAACACGAATGATCCGCTGCCATGTGGCATAATTCTCTGTGGCAGTCTGCAGGTTTGAGTTTAATTCTGTAACCGAGGGAGGGGTATTGTCATTGGTGGAAGGTAGATCAGAAGCTTCCTCTTCCCTGTTATCTGAGGATGAGGAAGCCTCAATGGCATCAGGGTCCTCAGAGGAATCTGAGTCAGGCGAGTCATTGTTTGGTGCAGAAGCATCAACATTTGTTTCCTGCCTTGGACTATCATAACCTTCCATCAGTATATTAGAGGGATCATCAGAGTCCCCACTATCTACACTGTTTTCTTCACTGGAAAGTGAGCCCCTCGCACTTACGACCTCTTCATAACAAGAGTCTGTGTCCTGGACAATGTTGCTGTTGTCCCCATCACAGCTTGTTCCAACAATATCATTCAACTTAAAGCTATTATTGCTGCACCTGAGCAACAGCCGACATTGTCTACGGAGTTTTTCATATTCCTTTCTACATCCACAGATTGTCAAAGAAGAATCATGATAACATAATGCCAAGTATAGAAACCAGGAGCTACATATGGAGAATAAATCAACAATTGCCAATCAACCGCTTAGAATTTTGAAGATGAACTGTGCAAGGGTACCTTTTCTGGGTTCTTATATTTTCTCTTTCTTCTTTGGAACTCTTCAAGTCATAGCTGTTAAAGGAAGAAAGCAAATCTCATCAAATAAGGTATTCAAACAAAAGACATAACAAAACATTTTGGAGCAAACTATGTGAAGAACTCATAGAGATTGAAATAAAAGCTCTTACTAAAAAGAAATAAACCTGATTCTTGAGATATGTAAAAACTCAGTATGTACGATTTCAATTGTAGCATTGAAAAATTGAAATGTTTCAGATAGAAAAGCAGAGATTAACAAAATGGAAGCGGAAGGTCTATAAGTAACAAAGACATGACAGATCATATTAGATATCCACCACTGAAGATTCCAAATTAGAACAGAGACGTTAGAGAAGTGCAGAAAATTTACAATATGCCATGTGTGTGGATTTGGCCATTCCAAAAATGCCAAAGTACAACCATCTAAGAACAATAACATTTTGTAGAGTTTAAAAGAGACGTAAGGATCTACAAACAGATGCACAGCCACACCCTTTGCTTTAGTAAAACATTGTTAAGGAAGCTTACACTCCAAGAAGGAAAGGCCAAACCTCTGCTCTAATACTTGGATCAACCCCCTATATCAATAAATAGAAGAGTTAAACTACAAATATCAACATAACAGAATAAGATAGCAAGTGCAATGATTACTCACTCCACTTCGAACTTTTTTCAAGAACTTTATTCCACCATCACGAAGTTTCCCCTCTGGTGAAAACAAACTTCTCCATTGTCGAGGAGTAAGGGCATGTTTTCTTTTCCTACGAGACCATGGTGATTTTAGATGGCTCCTGAAAATGAAAGAGTGATCACAATCAAAGCTTTCATAAACTCAGAATCCAGTGACTGTAAAATGCAATGCAAAAACAAGACAGGAAGGCACTAACTATGAAAAATGGAACAACCTAATTAAAACTAAAAACCAACTACTGAATAAATCTGTCAAGTTCCATCATAAAATAAAGAAGGTAAATGTTGCTAATAATGGTTCCCTCCATCCTCTCTAATTTGTTGTCCCTCCTGGTTCCCTCCATCCTCTCTAATTTCCCCCAACTTCTTTTCTGTATGTTTTAATATGGTTGTCGGGGCCATAGAGGGATTGAAGCAAGAAGATCACAACAATTTAAATTTCAGAATTTTCAATTTAGAAAGCCGTAACATTCTTACAGCAGACAAACAACTACTACATACTATTTAGTTTGGTGAACTACCCAAATGCCTAAAAAAAAGTTGGAACTGCCCCTCCAGACAAAAATTTGTGAACCATGATAAGTTATATTCCAATTTTAGAATAACAAGAAATGAATGCCTATCCTGTTATTCACGTAATACAGATGAATAAATACCAGATGAACATATTCCAACCTATTCCATTCATAGTACACAGGTATAGTTCTTCAGTAAATCTACACTTTAATGGAGTAATAAGAAAGTAGCAATTAAGCCAAACGGTGAAGCATGAGCTCAAATCCAACTAAACGAAGTAAAATGACAGAGAAAAGAAAGAAAAACTAGTTTACTAAAAAGCAAAGGGAACTAAGAGTGGAAAAGGGGAACAAGTACGAAGAAGAGCAAGCAACTATTAAAGATTGATACTGAAAAAACGTAGTCAGAGATCCGATCTGAATAAAGACCAAAAATGCAACCTTAATTACATGTTATAGTCAGCGAATCAAGGGCAGAAGGAAAGAAAAGGAGTTGAGAGACTCACCGATCAGAAGATGAACAAGAAGCTGGTGAGGAGGAATTAACAACAAATAAGACCGAACGCAAATGAACCCACGAAGACGACGAGGACCCTGTCGACGATGACGATGGAGAAGAGGGATTTGAAGACGAAGACGATGTGTGAGCTCGCTTCAGAGCTTTCATTTACTTTACTCCCTTTTAACGTTTTTTACAGCGTTCCAATTATCTCGAACCAACCATAACCAGCAACTTAAGAATCAAACTGGCCGAAAAAAGGATGGGTTTTGAAAAACTCACTCTTTCACTACCTCTCTCAAGTGAGGAGTGATAACCTCTTTCACTACCAACTACTAATTTGTAAAAATGGCGGCGAAAACAGCGACTCCGGCCAAAGCTGTGACAGCGACGGCGGCAATGGAAGGCATACGCACAACTTCCCACCAGAAATTTCCGCTGGAGAGCTGACCTCCGGTGCGGGTGACGCACATTGAGAAAAAAGAAGCGATCTGTGATGCTCACAAGAAAAATGCCCACTTCCACTAGTTTACTTGTTCTTTGAACTTCTCATTTGTTCGTTTAAACTAAATTAGTTCTTCTAACAAAAATATCAGAAGGAGAAGGAGAAGCTTGACATGATTGAGGTTTCTTTTCTTTTTTTTTTTTAAGAAGAAAAGTTCTTAAACGTCAACTGAACCCAACAACTGCGTTGCAGTGCATTTCTTTTATGTCTTTCACTTTTTCTTTCTCTCTCTAGAGTCTAGTCCCTAGTCTTGGTTTGGGTGTAGACTAGAATCTAAGACATATTATCAATCCACATCTGCAAGTCACGGAGTGGTAGCAAAACTTGTTTCATACTATTCTCTCTACATTTTTCGAAGTTAGATTTCTCTTGCTATGCATAAGATCTTTTTATTTTGACATGTACTAAATAAGAGTTCGTAGTATATCTAAATTTGCATTATAATCTTTTTCATATTTTTGTAAAATAAAAAGTTTTGTGCATTAGATAGGTTAACTTTTGATTTTATTTTTGTTATTAAAATGTTTTTCATTTCTCTCTGATCTTAATTCGATTTATAAAAATATAAAGTGTACTTCAATATCATTTTTGTTTAATAATTAAATTATCAAAATGAGTTAGAAACAAGTTTAAAAAATATGTAATTATATATTAAGGAGACTTAAAATCTTGAACCTGTCTAAAAGATCTTCTAAGATCTTACATCAAGTAAAATCTACTTCTTAAGAAAATAATAATAGAGTTTACTTACCAAAATGGATCAGAAAATTTACTCGACGTATTGGAATAAGCAAAATGATAAATAATAATCGGTGTTATTGAATAATAATATCAAAATTGCTATTGTTGATAAAGAACTAGATCAGTAACAAAAAGTGGGTGACGTAACCACCAAATGGATTGGAAGAAAAGTGAGGATTGAGTGACTAGCCAACCTATCTTTAGACTAGGTTTAATTGGATCGTAAGGTTTTTGACATAATAGAGTGGAATAGAATAGTTTATAATAGAATGGAATGTAATATTAAAAAATCGTTATTTAGGAGAGATAAAAGGGTTTATAGTGTAATATAGTGAAATGTTGTTTAGAAGAAAGATTTATAATGTAATATAGTGACAAGTTGTTTATCATTTTATATTACATCTTAGACCTCCAAAATTGAAGATTTCTTATTTTTACTATTTAGAATAGAATGAGATATAATATGAAACCCTACTCTTCCATTTGATTCTATTTCATTATAAACTCTCATCTCAATAATAAAATAATATTATATTCTATTTCATTTTATTAATAAACTTTCAAACAGCCTAAGAAATTCATTCATTCAGCAGTCTATTTTTAAGTGGTGATGCACCCAGTATTCCCACTCTCAAAGTGGGACTCTTTCTTTTTCTTTTTCCCCTTCACTTTCTCATCTCGTGGTGCCAGTCATTGAGATCACTTTTCTTTTCTCATTATAGATTTTGGCTTTATTGTTTTATGTACTATACAAATAAATTTCGATATAAGTAAACCACACTGAAATTTTTGAATACTATAGTCTAAACTCTAACATAAAAGCAAAATCCTTTATTTTATGTTATTTGGAGCATTTCAGATGCAATATAATTTCAAGCTAGTCTTACAAACTCAACCTTTCGGAATCATACTTCTTAATTAATTAACCTTTATTTAATTACTTGCGTAGAGTTCAAATTATAACTCCGCCCTTACAATTCGTTTCTTGCCACAAATATCTGGATTAATTAGCTAAACGAAGGAATAATGAGAATGGTAAAAGGGCCCGTCGAGGTAATTACCTTTTAAACTAATAAGCAAAAGAAGCGTTTTTTTCCCTCTTAGGTCAACTATCAAGTGCTAATTACCATGATCATGCGTGGTAGCCAACTTGTTTCGAGTAAAGATGGGTGAAATAGTGTCAAAATGAGCTGTGTTAATGGACAACTCGTCATAATTGTGTCCTAATCGTGGATGCCAATTAAACGACATGCTTAAATGAACACCTTTGGAGAAAAGATGTCCTCCAGCCCGGAGGGCCATAAATCACAAAGTACCACTAATAAATGAAAAGGAGAGGAAACGGATGGGTGAGATACTGAAATATGCTGTACGTCATAACAATAGTTGTATGCTAATAGAACAAAGGGGATGAAAATTAGACGGATTGCTGTTGCAAAAATTGATTGTAACTCATAGATAAATACTGTTAGGATAAGCATGTGCATGGGATGGGATGGATGCAACCATTTCAAAGAGGAAAAGGAAAAGGTTAGGCCAAAGTGATTCGATGGCTTTGACTAGTCATTCTTGAGAGTTACAACTTAACTGATATGATATTTACCAAGGATGGTTAGGTTCAAAGAATGGTTTTGACGTTGGTCGATTAGGATATTCATTTGTCCTTTAATTCGGTAAGTGCGTAATGCTTGGTGACTTTGGATTGAGAATCCTCCTCAATACCATTACATTACCTTTTCTTTATTCTCATCTTAATGTATTTTACGTAGAGATGGCAACCGCAGGCTAAGAGATGTTGGCCTGTGCAGACTGCGGGTCAAGCGCGGGTCAAGGGCAGGTTGAACGGATAAAACGACGTTATTTTAATAATTTTTTGAAAAAAATAAAGTCGGCAGATCGAGCCAGCCCATAGCACGGGCTAGGTACAAGCCCGACCCAGCCCGACCATTGCCATCCCTAAATTTTTATAGTCTTATCGTTCATAAACGCTTTAATAATCTTTTATGAGACGAAAAGAAACAAGTGAGACGGTCTCTTTCATTTACTATGGCCACAGGTTCTTACTAGGCTAGTAGTTTGATTACGAAATACGGCACCCTTTTCATCGTTTTCTAGTTTGTTTTTAAGTGATGATTAGATACAACCAAAATAATTTAAGACAAAATGACAAAA
>JAOQMM010000171.1:7657326-7667342 GCA_027563515.1 Erythroxylum platyclados | reverse complement strand
AATAAAATTTATTAGAGAGATTAAATAAATTTAGTATTTTTAAAGATAAGAATAGAAATTTATTTTTTAACAATAATGATTTAAAACAAAATTTTAAATTAAAATGTAAAGAGAAAAATAAAGAATATAAAATTTAAAAATAAAATTTATTAATTAAAATGTGTGAATTTTAAAAAAAAATTCAAAACTCAAATATTAAAGAGAGGGTGTGATCATGTTGGGTCCCACATGTTTTATTTTTATTAGTTAAAGAAGAGAGAGAAGATATTTGTAGTGGGTCTTACATAATTAAAGAATGCGAGACCTACATGTTCAAAAGGTTGGTTGGGTTATTATCCAACCGGTTTTTAAAAAAACTGCCCGATTTACTAAAAACCGGTCGGTTTTTACTCACAATGGTTAAAGTATAAACCGGACCGAAAATCAGGCCGGTTCAATTTTTTTCCGGTCGGACCGGCTGGTGCAGTCCGGTTTTTAAAACATTTATATATATATATATATACTCGATTTGTTTTGTAAACTGAGAGACAAGACTCGGACTAATAAATAGTTCAATACTATAAATAAGGCACGGCCTTCATTTGCTAGTTATTCCTCCTGGTGTTGTCCGTCAATTCTTAATTTCATATGGTATAGAGAGGTTAGCTAATTAGTAGTGGATAATTATATCGACATGGGGCAAGTACACAGAACGTTTACACTTTTATGACTAATAGTTTTTCTTTGATTATATAAAAGTAAGAGTTTATTTATACATATTTTGAAATTATTTTGTTTTAATTTCTAAAAACAATAAGATAATTATTTTTTTAATTTTTATTAATTATCTTTCAAAATTTTGTTTATTTTACTAAATAATAACGCAGTAAATGTTGGTCTTCCTCGTCTATTGTATTGTTATTAGTATCAGTATTTCAATTTATTGATTTCTAAATCAATTATTTCTTTTGAATTATATTTATTATCAATCTCCACTCCATCTTTAAGAACAAAAGTTTGTAGTTGTGCAAATGAAAGCTGTATTTACCAATGTTTCAAAATTCGTCTAATCGTTTCTATCAATCAGAAAGATAGGTACTGGCCATTGGCTAAATTAAGTTACTAATTATCGAGCTAACCAAAACCTGAAGACTGATTTTAAAACTATAGTAAGAGTGATATTATGAACACTTACAGTGTAACAATTTAAGTAGTCCCAAATTTAGACTTATTACCGGAGTTATAATGGCTAATTAAATCTTATTATATAATTTAGCAAATTTAAGAAAAATATTGGAGGACTTGACTCTGTAATATTGGGGTCTTCTAGTAATAAAGTTTGAGCCGTTCATTTCAAACTTTTATCTCAATAATAAACTGCAAGGCAGTATTATGAGTTTAGCTCCATTTTATAGACAAACATTAAATGCGAATTTCAAAGGTGTTAGTCTTTATAGATCGAAAGGAAGGAAGTTTGGATAGATTTGATACAAAAATTGATGGTTGAAAGCTATTGCTGGAGGATATGCCATGTTTAAGGGGCATTTGCTCGTGTCAATGATGGACATAGTTGTGTGAATGACCGTGTAAGCTTCTGTAACGGTATGCAAGTTAAAAATCGACACTTTTGTAACCATATGGAGTCAGACATGTCCATGACAATGGTGGACATAGTCGCATCCGTTGACTGTATAACTCATTGTGATTGTGTAACTTCACAATGTCGAGTTTTGTAGTTTAAAGATTAGGGCCCCATTTGGTAGATGGCTTTTTAGCCATATTTTAGCTGATTGGAGGGTGTTATCTGTTTGATATAGTCAAACATCTAAAAAATTTATTTAGTTATTAGCTGATTAGGTTGGCTGATTCAACCCAATCAGCTGATTTTTAAAAAGCTACTCAGACCAGCGTTTTGGTTGAACAACTGATAAAAGTTATGCACAATGACGATTGTGCCTTCAATTATTATAATTAAATGTAATTAATTAAAATATAATTTAATTAAAATATAATTTAATTAATTAATCAATTACAATATAATTAATTAATTAATTAAAATATAATAAATAATTAATTAATTAAAATATAATTAATTGATTAAAATATATGGTTTTCTGGTTGATTTATGTTCATAATTTTCTGGTTGTTGTTGTTGTTGTTATTATTGTTATTATTATTATTATATGTTCTATGTTTTTTATTAAAGTTATAAACTTAATTTTTGTAAAATTAAGTATCTAAAATCTAATTTCTTATGAGATTTTAATTCATGCTCTCATAAGTCATTTTACACATAAACAAATAATACTAAACAACTAATTTTAGCAAACATCTTTAATAAACAGCTGATGTTATCCGCTGGTCAAATCAGCTGATGTTATCAGCTGGTATAATCCGCTATCAGCTAACCCTGATAGAATTAACTAACAGCTAATACAATCTGTTGTTTGCCAAACAGGGCCTAGATGTGATCCCCACACATGACCGTATAATTGATCATGTCCAGTATATAAAACCTTATGTTCAGAATTTAAACATAAGTTTGGGAGATATAAATTGCATAAGATATAGACACTCAACAAAAGAAGAATTTTGGAATCTAAATAGTATTCATCAACTACAATCCTATTGGAGCTTAATATCTAAGATTAGTGTGAGAGTAGTTTTATCCCTAATAGTTTTTTAGAGAACTAAAGAGATAGAGCTAGTTAGAGAGAGTTAGAGACTTAAAGGGATTATTTGTAGTTGTCTTGTGAGAAATTCTTAAGTTAAAGCCAAGAGCTGGAAAGCCTTATCGTTTGTATTATGTTATTTTTAAATTTAGTGAATCTTATTGTCAATTTGTCTCGTAATTTTTATTTCTATATTGGAAGATTTTCACATTATAATCCTGTATCCGTTATTTTTTATTTGCCTTTATTATTTGAGAGATTTATTATTAATTAAGTGAAATTGAAGATTTTGTGAATATTATTACTTGAAGCTTTAATATCTGGCATTAGAGGCCAATAGGCAAGAGCTCCATTTCATGTGATACAGTGACATAACTAGGTTCGTATAGTCATTGTCTCTGGAGGTAGAGCTTATATGTGATGTTAATTTTTAGTCTCATATCAACATAGCCAATTTAAATTATGCTTAAGTGAAAAATTTTATCATTTAATAAGGTCAACAAGTTTTCATTCTTTTATTACAGCCCACAGTACTCTGTATGAAATTCTTGTATGAATGAGTGTGATATGTACATTTCTCTCATCCTACTACCTATTTAATATAGGATTATACAAACTTATGCTAAAAAATTGTGGTAGATGTTTTCATAATTATATGAACTTTCTTTATACAAACTTTCTCTCTTATTGAACCAAACTTTGGTTTAAAAGAAATTGTCATTTTTAAAGAATTTGAAGTGCAATTGAACTGGGAAGCGCAAGTAATGGTATGAATATGATTTTGTGTTAAATACAAGACATTTATTCAATAATGAAATCAGTTGGTCTCCAAGTGGAAGTAGTGATACAGATATCTTTCCGTATCATTTGGGAATGGTATCGCCCCTTTTGGTACAGGGTATAAATACCGGTTAGTAATGGAGATTTTGTCAGGTATCTGCTGGTATTTGAAATACCAGTAAAATACCGGGTAGTACTGTAAAATTTGAAAAATGTATGGACTAAATAGCAAAAAAAAAATATCACCCCAACTCTGCCATCTCTCTCTCTCCCTCTCACACACGCCACTCTCTCTCTCTCACCCTCTTACTATCTCACTCTCATCGCCGCTGTCCTCCATAGTGCCGCCACTACACCTCCTCCCCCCCCCGCCCCCCAGCCTGCTAGTCTGTCCACCTCCCTCTCCACCACGACTCTCCTCCACTCCAATCTCCACTGTGCCTCTCCTCCTTCTCGTCCTCAACTCCGCCTGCTGCTAACTCGCTTCTTCTCCTCCTTGGCTCCACCATCGTTGCTTGTCCTGCCTCTTGCTCATCTTCCACAGAAACTAGATATGTTTTTCACTCGACCTGAGTTCGACCCACCAAAAACCAAACCCGACCACTGAATTTTTGATATTTTTAAGTGTGTTTTAGATTTTTTTGCACCTGAAATTGAATTGCATTTGTGAATTGTGATTGTGAAGTTGTGAATGGTTGGAAGTTGGTGAATTTTGTGAATGGTTGGAGGAAATTGAACTTGAATTGTTGTGATGTGTGAATGGTTGGATTTGGATTTGAATGGAATAGACGAAGTGTGTTATTTACCTGTTTATCTGTTGATTGATTCTGTTTTGTTTATTTGTTTGGTTTGAAAATCGGAAGTTCATAATAAGTCACGACCTCAGTATTTGGAATTTGATTGGATTGGATTATTATAATTTACAACTACAAACTAAATTATAAATAAATTAAATAACAAATTAAATCAAATTAAGCATATCTATATAATTTCAATTTGATTTGAATTATTTGGGCAGAATTTATTGTACATATTAAGAATTTTTTATTGAATTTCTTTTTTTCAAATTTAATTCAATTTTAAATTTGATTTTTAACTTTAATTTAGATTAGTTTGAATCTTCTTTTAATTCATAATTTAAGAAATTATGTTTTTATAATAATTGAAGACGGCATATAATAAAATTTATTTTAAATACAAATCTGAATTAATAATTAAATTTAATTTACTAATTTCAGAAATAATGAATTTGGACATTTTATACTTAATCTGGGTAGATATGTTTTCAATCTAGTATTTGAATATGACATACAATATCTCTACCCACTCACAATTATTTTTTATATAATAAGTCATACAACAAACTAAATCATAAGGCGGATTTGAAATCAACATTCTTGTTTATAAGAAGGTGATGTCGTTATATTAATGAATAAATTAATACAAAATGAGTTAAATTACATACGATAAACATGTTTTATTTATATGTAAAATATTTGAAAATTATTGTTATTTCATGTTAATTATAGTTATTATTTATTATTATGATTTTTAGAGATAAAGTTGATGTAAACTTATAACATATATAATAATAAATTATTTTACAAATTTTAAAAATATTTACTAACTATTTCGTAAATTTAAAATTTTATTCAAATCAATACTCAGCACTGATCAGTACCTTCCTAAAACTCATGTACCAGGTCAGTACGGTATTTCCAACTTTGAGTGGAAGAGAGAATTGGCATCAGGCACGTGTTTCCATTACCCAAGCCATGTGCTCAAGTCAGCATTCCTTCGTCTATATGCATACGTAAAATAAAGCAACCAATTCGTTTACTCTTACGACACATAAATTAATGCGCCTCCCATAAAATGTCTAACCCCTTTGCTTTCTTTAATCTACTTGAGCACTTCAACCACTAAAATGACAGTTTGACGTATTACAATATGGTCCATATCCATATTGGCATTCAGTTTGACGTATTACAATATGGTCCATGTCCATATTGGCATTCTTTATTTCTCTTTTTCTCATTTCTTCACAAAATTATGTATTTTTATAAAGTAAAAAAATTTGTCTGATCACACTAGAAGAAGATAATGCAAATAAGAAAAGCACTGCATTAAGCATTATTATATTCGTGTCAGGTTTTATCAAACCACTTGATTGGATTTAAGGCTCGACGCGTTCGAACTTAATCCGACGTTACAACCGTAATCCACTGATGATCAAAATAAACATGCATACAAGCCAGATAGTAACCATAGTCTGATTTGATGAGCATATGCATCTAAGCCAAGCGTTCAACTTTCAAAAGCTGCATCTTTGTCCAAAAACCAACTTAACTGCTGCTCAGGAGAAACCATTTTAACAGGAAGAATGTCGGCATTTTGGCTCTTTCCAAGAGCAGTGCGCACAGCATTAGATTGACCAGCACCACAGACTACTAGTGAAACATGAGAAGACGAGTTTATGAGAGGGAACGTGAAAGTAATTCTTTGTGGAGGTGGTTTTGGTGAGTCTGTGATGGAAGTAACCCACTTCTGCTTTTCCCTGATAGCTGGATGCCCTGGAAACAGAGAAGCTACATGCCCATCTGGTCCCGTTCCTAATAGGATTAGATCAAATTTTGGAAGTCCTGTCACAGAAGATGTTTCTATGACCTTTGTATACGCCAAATTTTTTATTCGGGTTTCATATTCGTCCGCGGCACTTTCTGCTGATAGAGCATCGTTGATGTTATGAACGTTAGCGAGGAGAATTGGTACCTATAAGAAATCAGAAAATAGAACCATTAATCTGGTTATGCATAGCACATAAGTTAATAATTACACTGAATTTGATATTAGATTGAAGTATATATATCCTGTCAACCTAACACGAAAGAAGAATAATAGAAAAGAACAACATCATTATTTCAATATTGTGATATCAGCTCAAGTGCATTTCTCTTTTTCCCAATGTTCAATGTGTCATATACTTGTTTTATGGATCAATTAAGGTTAAGATTGCAATAAAATATCATATCCTCCTAATGTTTGGCGATTCTTTTAAAGATAAAGTATGCATATATGTACCCGAGAGAGGAAACCATCAAAAGCTAGTCTGTAATTGCTGTCAACATGGTGCTCGCGAACCACTCTCTCGTCCACCCAGAAAACATGCCATTTAGACCATTCTATTGAATTTATATATGGCGGTTCAACTAATTTTCTGCACCATCAAAAGCCATCATCACATCGAATATAATGATTGTTAGCTAATTATTACCAAATACCACCAATACTGAATTCAGTGTTCTCGTCACTTACCTTAGGGACTGTATGAGAGTACCTCCTGAAAGGACAATGCTGAATAAGCCTCTCTCTTTGATGAACTTATCCGACAAATCGGCGATGTATTTGGCCAGACACATGGCCAAGTCCTCCTCTGTCTCAAACACCTCCACCTTCTTCTTTGGTAATGCCCCCATAGTTGGACAACCCATTAACGCCTTTGTTCTGCTGCTGTCATATCTCTTATTAGAAGTAGAATCCTGACCAACAACGCCACAAGCCCGTCTCAATCCAAATGAGTTCTTCGGAACCACGTTGGGTTGTGGTGGTGATACTAAGAAAGCGTAAGGCCTGCAATGTTTTGGCATAGAGGGTGAGAGTGAGCACAGAGAAACACTTAACATAGAGGAGAAAGTTGATGAGGAAGAAGCCATTGGAAATAAACTTCTGCTGATACGTGTGTTTGAATAGAACCGTTGAAGAGGAAAACTCGATCGATCAGTTCTAATTAATAGATGAGTGCACAGCTATTCAACGACATACCAGAAGTGCTTGAAGTTGAAGAGGAATGAAAAGACAAAGTTTGCTTAGTCTCAAAAGTACAATCTTAGTATCTGATGCCTAACTCTGATTCTCATTAATCTTCATCAACTACTGCCTTTTGCTTTATCTACTTTAATTTCTTTTTCAAAGAAGACTTCGTAATTGGCATTTCGGTGAATGGTGTCTTTAAGAACTTCCGCCTAAACATTAACTATTATTGGCTAAGCAGTAAGCAATACTGTTCGTTTAGTTGTACGTAATTTATATGCTATCTTTAACTTTCTTCTCTGTTACTAGTCTGCTTTTAGTATTATGGTCCCGTTTAAAGCGCTAAATTCACCGAGAAGGAATGATAACTAAGTGGGAATCAGCAAGAAGACTGAAAAAGCAATGATACTTTGCCTTCTCTTCAGGGTATCATGAATGTGCCTTACTTGGTAGTACTGAGTCTTTTCCTCTGCAAACATAGACATAATGGTCCCTCATCTTCTTATTGTCTTTTATTTTCTTTCCTCTTAATAATTTTTTCATTCTTTTCATTATTCACTTCTGTCTAAACATGATATATGTTCCAATGGCATCTTAAGGAAAGTTAAGACAATCTTAAATCTCATAGTCATCATAACTAATATAAACTATTTGTTGGTATATACAAATATTTTAGATAATATTGGTCATGGTAATTATTAAAACCATTAAAATAATGATCCTTAGCTTATTTGATAAAAAACAAACTCTTAGTTTCTTATGCCTCTAAATAGTAGAACAATTAGTAAAGTGTTACATCTTAAATGATGTTTGATAAGTGCTTATTAATTCATGTTTTTAACACGATTATGAGAGTATTTAACTTATGTTTTGATGATTTTTATAGGATTTGATACTTAATTTGGTTTATGTTTTGTTTACAAGCCTTATTTTAGGTCTACAATGAAAGAGTGAATTTGGACAAATTGGAGCCAAATTAGAGAAGTTTTACAATTATTTTAGAGGAACATGGGTTAAACATGACCCCATGTTATATAACATGAAATCCATATAGTACTGTGTTCACCTTTGTGTAGCTTATTAATGCATTATACTTCTTTGACAACTTGACATATGAAGGCACACAATTTGAAAATGGTCTAAACATGGCATTATGTGACTCCCGTGTTCTACTCCGAGTATATTTTGCTTCTCTAATAACTTGCCACATGTAGGGATACACCTTAAACATGGTCCCATATTTAATAACATGACATAAACATAGACCCATATTGTTGGTTATGAAAAAAACGCCAAAGGAGTAGTAAATATACTCATATTAGTTTAACTTTTGATTTAATATACAGGATTGTAGTAAATGTAAAAGATTGTGTGTGTGTGTGTGTGTGTGTGTATGCCTTAAATTAAAGCATAAATAACAAGAGTTGCATTGAAACCTAGAAATAGGGCCATATAAGTCTTCTAGGTTAGGATTAAACTTTTTTTTTGAAAAATTAAAAAATTTAATTGATAGAATTAAAAAGTGAAGAACAACAATAAGAGAGTAGCAAAACTCAAACTCTCCTAAGTCACTTATTACGTTTACTAATACACATGCCAAACAACAACACACTAGCAAACAAGCCATATGGAACGATATCGCAAAAGCAAAAGAGTCAATTAGACTAAGGCAGAGTCTTTAGTAAAAGAAGTAAAGACCCCTCTCATCTGCCCAACGAAAATTCTAGAGTTTCCAAATTAGGGCTAAGAGAATAGCGGCAATCCAAAGGGCACTCGACTCACTTCCATCTAATCAGAGGTGAGAAAGTTTAATCTTGATACATCTTTTCTTCTTCAAACTACCTGTCACCATATATATACTAACATCTCCAAATTAGGGACCTAACGTCGTGGAAGAGGGGAGTCGCGGAGAATAGGCAACTCAACAATGGAAGGAGGGGAACTCCAACTGCCAACCTTACGCAAGAGTGAGGATTTTCTCAGCATCCCCAATAGGTACAATCTTCCCCTGTTTATGTTAATCGATCATCCCTTTCATGTAACTGCATGCTCCAGTGTAGGACTTAAGCAATTTGCCATGAGTTAGCTAGATTAGGGCAACAACTCACGTTTTTTAAAAGACATAAGAGCTTCTCCCTAATTCTGGAAATCAGGAAGGATAATACGTCGTCTCTGGAGCGTAAGATGTTATGGAATCACCTTAAGTTTCTCTCTCCCCAGATCTCCTTAATTGTAGAGGTAGAGATGATGTAAAAATGTTTCTTGTGGTCTGGACTCTCCTTCAACTTTAGAAGCCAATATAGCGTGTCCATAAAGACAGATCCAGTATTAGAAACTAGACAAAATTGTTGTACCCTTTCCCATATAAAATTTGAGAAAGGACATAGGAAGAGCAGATGGTTTCTTGATTCTTACTACCTTTCATAGAGAACACAAGTACAGTTGATGGGAATGAACTGCATCCCATCCAATGTACTCAATTTATTTAGCGTAGCAAGTCATAGAAGAAAGGAGTGACTAGGCATAAGCGACTTGTGCCATATTATAGGGTACCAAACATACCTTGGGATGTCTTGGTTCTGCCATAGCTTGAATTTTGAGATGCTGAAGTTGTTGGGGGTAGATTGAGGCAATGAAATGTATCCTATTTTCCCAAGTTTTGTAGATAATTGGGTGTAATATGCTACAGACTCATAGGAATAGACCATTGTCCCCCTGTGATAATAGAACTGACTTTACAGTTGGTAGGAAGACCATTCCAAGAGTTGAGTGCTT
>JAOQMM010000171.1:7597147-7608356 GCA_027563515.1 Erythroxylum platyclados | reverse complement strand
TCAATAGCATGGACAAGGTATGCTTGGCATCCCTGCCGTATCAATCTCTTCGCCTTCATTTCCGATATTAAACAACCCGGGAACACCCGTCTTTCACCATGGTAGATGCATAGCGAAGTAGGTCGAGAGGAGAGAGGCCTATGATAGGGCACTACTGGAGCAGATCAAGAGGTAAGTAGCCTATGATAAATGGATGAAGGACTTCATGATGTCGATGGCAAGACATCTTGGGATATCCATCTCACCTTCACCGTTTGGAGTGGTTGCATCGTCTTCAACTTCGCAACAGTATGAGGCTCCACGACTCAAGGATCCTCTAATTACAGATATGTCATATTCATCGAGGGACTAATGGATGCTTTATTTTGGTTTTTCTTTCTTTATTTTATTAATTTTGTATTTTTCTTATTTTTCTTATTATTTTATTTTGTTTGAACATTAGTGCAATGTTTTTTGTGCTATGTTATTTTTATTTCCATTTTCTTTTATCTTTTTATCCCTTTTTGTTTATATTTTTACAATAAAGGATGTATCTAATATATGATGAACTATTCATCAAATGCAAAACCTTGTACCTCTTATTATCTAGGGTAGCACTAATCATGGCTTTCTCATTTTTTGTGTTTTATTGTACTTTATTTTTATGTGCTTCTATTGTTTAAATAGGGACAATGTAAAAATTTATATGTGGGGAAGGGGTTTCAAATTTATTAAGTTTATTATAATCTTTTTTAGTTAATCTTATTAACTGATATCCCGAATTAGTTAAAATATGTCCAAAATACTTTAGATCATCATTGATTATTGAATTGTATTAATATGAAACGAATGACAGTTATAATAGACTTGCTTTTATAAGTTATATTTTTAGTAATCATTAAGTTAATCAATTTGAATGAAAACTGTATATTATTTACACACAAGATCATTTTTGTGAGTTTTTAAGCTGAAGAGCAAATATGTAGTTATTTATGCTCTTTTATTCTTTCATGTGTGTTATCCTACATAGATGGATAATTCTAGAACTTATTTTTATTATTCATATTGAGATCACTTTTGTTAAAATAGAAGCATTAAAATGAGCATTTAGATTGAACCTTTGTTTAACCTTTTTTTAATTATCCTACCATATTTTATTCCTTAAGAGTAACCAATTTTGAGACATAGCCTTTTTATTGATTATAACCACATTATTAGCCTTTACCTAATTTTTCTTAAAGCCTTTTTTATTATTTTTTAACCCTGAAGGCTATTGACATTTACTTGATTGCTTGAAACTTAAAATTTAAAAAGGTTCAATGCTTCTTTAATTGTTAGTACATGATGATTGCTCGAAAAAAATATGTTGCAAGAATATAAAATTAAAAAGAAATGTAAAAGTAGTTTTAAAGTTATGGTACCAATAGAATTGTGGTGTAAAGGACCTATATTTTAAAGAACTAAGTTGCATGTAATTTTGTTTATGTAAATTTCCTTTAATATTATCACTTTTTTTATTATCCCTATCATGCCCTAACCTAAGCCTCGTTAAAACCTTGTAATAAGACCATTTGATTTTTGTTTCTAGTTTACTTATAAGTGGTGTAGATATGATTTTATTGCATGCTTATGGTTAAGAATCCTTCTATGCATTGATTCAAGAGTTCTTATATTTTTCACCTTAAACACTTTGAGTGCATCGAGTGAATCCTTGGTTCGATTTCAGAAAGATTATCTATGTGATTGCTTTTAATATTGACTTATAAAGGTTAGCTCTACAATGACTTGAATCTAATTGTATGTTAATTTTATTGATATATGATAATGGTTTAGAGTGTGGATGGACATGTTGAGGTTAATAAAGGATGACTGTTTATATGTTTGATGAATTAGATTATGATTTGCTTAAGGACAAGCAAAAGTTCAAGTGTGGGGATATTTGATAAACGATTATTTGACTATATTTATACACCCATATTTAGCATGTTTTACTTGTTATTTAATAGTTTTATAGACCAAAAGGAGAAGAAGTCGAATGAAATCATGGCATAGAATGGAAGAATAGAAACAACCTTGGACTTACACGGTCGTGTATGTTGATCGTGTAAGCCACTGCAACTGTATAAAGCTCCAAAGACACAATCCTACCTGTGTGGAGTTACACGGTTATGAATGTTGTCCATGTAAATCTCTGTGACTATGTAAAGTCATGAAGTGAGGTATTTTTAGAGATCCACAGTCACCTACATGACTAAGTAAGTGTTCTTATATATCCCAAAAACCCTAGTTTGTTGATATATAAGGATATTATAAAGGCTACATTGAAGGAGGCAAATGAGAGTGAATTAGATTAAGAAAGAAGCAATTAGAAGTCATCAGAGACATCTAAAAAGGAAGAAGAAACACAAAAAGGGACAACAGATTTTCTAACATAAGGAAAAGAAGAAAAGAATTCCAAATTTTGTTCTCAACTCTTTTCTTGTTTCCTTGTTGTTGTTAAATACTCATGATGATTAGATTCAGAGTTTTAGTTACATCCACGGATTGCTAAATTTCTCATTTTAGGAATTACTCTTGAATTATTTTTTAAACTTTATACTCTTAATTTAATGAATATGATTGCGATTTTTATCGTTTTATAATCAATTTGGATCGAGAGATTAGGTTGATTTACTTATGTTATGTTATGCAGCAAGAGCTGATACCTTAATAGACTTATAAAAATTAGATTAATAGGTAACTGAAGAGAGATCTTAATTGTTTATTAGTTATCCATTTGATTGCTTCAAATCCAATTAAGTAGTTAGGAGTAGTTTCGAGAGATCGAGAGATTGCAACTCAACTCTTATCTATTTCAATTGGGATTACTAAATTAAATCTCGATAGAAGGTAATCATAACTATAGGATATCTAGGATCAAATGTGATTAAATTGAGAAGATAAAAGGAAAATAAATAAAGATAGAAGTAATTCTTGGCTTTTATTATTGATCAATTAACCAATTTCAATACAGCCTAGTAAATAATTGTACATAATTTATTTATCAATTCTTTGTTTTTAGTTAATCATTTTATTGTTTACTTTAAACAAAGTTTACAAGAATGGTTAGGTGACTATATAATCCTCACAAGAATGATATCTTTTATAATATAAGATATGGTCTATACGCTTGCAGTATTGAAACTTCTCTATATAAACTACCAATAATAAGTAGGACAAGGGTCTGTTTTAGCTGTGACGAATGATAAATTCTCGGGTATAAATGCAAGAAGAAACAATTTCAACTACTGATGGTGGAGGAAGAAGATGAGAGTGAAGGGACTCAAGAGGTACATAGAAAGGAGGAAGAAGAATTACCACTTCCTAATGTCTCATTCCAAGCAATGAGGAGGATAGAGAATGCGAAGATTATAAATAAATGAGATTGGAAGGCAAGATTGAAGGAAGATCCTTACAAATTTTAATTGATGGTGGGAGTACCCAAACTTTGTGGATGAAGTCAACACTAATATGAGCCAAGGAGAGATAAAATGTTCACGTTCCATTTCATTATAGGAGGTGTACTGAAGTTGAGATGCCATCAATGATATAAAAGATTTGTATGGAGTATATATGGAACTGAATTCATGATCGATGTATGGGTGATAGTTCTGGGGGGTTACAACCTCGTATTAGGTGTGCAGTAGCTTATAAAACTAAATGATGTGCTCTGAAGCTTCTAATCATGCACTATAAAATTCAAATGGGAAGGTGACTGGGTTACACTAACAAGGAACTCCACTATAGAAGGCAAAATCATCTTTAGTAAGGATTTGAGAAACTGTTAAAAAGGAATCGGCATAGGATGTTGTATATACAACTCAAGTATCAACTAGAGTGTCAAATGCAAGATCTCACATTTGAAGATCAAATGGAGACATATGGAGAACTTCATAGCCTATTAACAGAATTCAAGGAAGTATTCAGGGAGCCAAACACCTTGCCCTTGTATCGAAATTGCGATCATCATATTAGATTGAAAGCTGTAATGGAATCCATCAATATCCAACCCTACAGGTACTCGGGAGAGCAAAAAAACTCGATAGAGAAAGTTGTATAAGAATTGCTACAGCAAGAGTTCATTCGAAGGAGCATTAGTCTATATGCATCCCTGGTATTATTGGTAAGGAAGAAAGACATCTCTTGGTGCTTTTGGAAATGTTGATAGAAGAGCCTTTACGATGAAGTATATGTAGGCGGTATCGACTTACATAGGTAATGCTAATGTTATAGAAAATTATAAAAAAAGAAAGACAACTTGCCAATGCAAGTTGTCCACAACTTGCATTAGCTAAGCTAGGAGACAGCTTGCATTGGTAAGCTATCCACAACTTGCTTAAGGTGGTGGAGAGTCTATAAATAGACCTCCCTCCCTCTTTCATTATTAAGTGTATGATATGTATATATGGTGAGTTAGAGAGTGAGTTTATTAAGGAGCCATTCGTGTGTTCCAAAGATTATGAGAGAGTGATTTTTGGAGTATTTTTAGGAAACGTTTTCTTACAAGGGTGAGTGACAAAATAGTAAGGATATTATCTTATGGATAGTACATATAGAAAACACCTTGTGTGTGACTGCCATTTTTTGTTGTATCATTTTTCACTCTTTGTAATTGCTATTTTTATTAGTGAAAGTTTATTCGGAGTTTGGCCCGTGGATGTAACCCAAATTAAAGGATGAACTACTTTAATTTTTTTTAATTATTTCCTTGCTTACTTTACCTTTGGGATATAATTCGTACATTTTTCCCAACAAGTGGTATGAGAGTCAGGTTCGGTTCTATGTCAAAAGATTTCTCATCAAAGATGAAGGCAAAAATAAGCAAGATGATTAGCTTAAATGGCTCAAACTATCACATATTGAAGAACAAGATGAAAGATCTTCTACTTGTCAAAAAAATGCATTTACCAATGTTTACCATAACAAAACCCGAAAATAAATTAGACGAGAAGTGGGCGTTTGAACATGAGTAAGTATGTGGTTTTATTAGGCAATTTGTTGAAGATAATTTGTATAATCATATCAGCAATGAGACTCACACACAGACGGTATGGAAGAAACTCGAGGAGTTGTATGCCTCAAAAAATGATAACAATAAATTATTTTATCTAACAAAATTAGTGCAGATAAACTATTGAGAAGGTACCTTTGTGGCAGCTCACTTGAATGAATTTCAAGGGATCATGGATTAATTATTAGGAAGGCCTAGAGGATCACATGGATACTATCATAAACCTCAGTTTCAATAGCCATCACCATCATAGAGCAATGATATGAAAGAGATGCTTAAGTAGTTATGTCTTTTATAGATGTAAAATTAGAAAAATTAGATAAATTAGGAAATGTTGAAAAATAGGTTTAATCATATAGAGCATCCATTCGCAATTTGGAGATGCAATTTAGTCAATTGGCCAAGATGGGAAGTAAAAGATGTCAAAGAAACCCTTATAGTAATGACATAATAAATCGTACACATAAAGTGTGAGCCATATAAGGATTGAAAAAACATTTGATTATGATGTTGCTAAAAATAAGGAAATGCAAAAGTTAGGAAAGAATGAGGAAAAGGGAGAGAACAGAGGAAACATAAGCAAATTGTCACTAATCTCATCTTTATTTGACACTATTCTCAATCTTGATTTAGAGGTTGAATAGGATAGAACTAAACCTGCATTAGTGCCATCTTGACCTAACTCTAGTCCCATCTTGAACTAACTCTAATCTCAAGTAGTCACCTAAACCTTTTGTTAAACCCTACATGCCTCCTATTTTATTTCCTTGAGGTTAAAGAATGGAATTCAAAAGTTCCTAAATCTCTTCAAGAAGTTTCACATCAATATACCCTTCACTAAAGCATTAGCTCAGATGCCATCATATCTAAAGTTTTTAAAGGAGATAATATCCAATAAAAAAATTAGAGGAGTATAATATAATGATTTTAACCGAGGTTGCAACATTATATTGAATAAAAAATTACCTCATAAGTTAAAGGATGGAGTTTTACTATTCCATAACATTTGGGTGCTTATAATGTTATTAATTGTTTATATGATTTAAGAGCAAGATTTAATCTAATGCCTCTATCTTTTTAAGGAATCTTGGAATAGGGAAAGTTAGGCCTATGAATGTGTCACTCTAGTAGGTCAATAGGTACTATAGGTACCCAATTGGAGTATTAGAAGACCTATTGATTAAAGTAGGGAAATTGATTTTTTGTAGATTTCTTGTCATATATATGAAGTATAACATTATGGTTCCTATAATTCTAGGTAGACCAATTTTAGGTATTAGTGGCATGTCAATTAATGCAACTAAGTGTAAGTTAACATTGAAAGTAGGAAAGAAGATGATAAAGTTTAACATCGCTATGAAAGGGAATTCCCTTAATGACGAGTGTTATAGGATGGACGTGACTGAATTAATTGTATGAATAATAGCTAAATTTAATTGTAATGATTTATTGAAAACATATATATCTTTAGGACTTAATGATAAGGAGGATCTTGATTTTATTGAGTGTGCATTTAGGTTGGAGCAAAAAAGCTACAAACCTTGACGTTTTTATATTTTCAATGACTTAGGGAAAAGAAAGCATAAACCTTTACCACCTACCAAAGAAGCACCTAATCTTGAATTGAAGAAATTACCTCCTTATTGGCATTATACACATGTAAAGGAAAATAATATTCATCCTATTAATATCTCTTATTTTCTCAATTTTTTGTAGGATGGTAATTGAACTCGTCCTGTTGACCTTAGATGAGTCAAGAGTTTAAGTAGGACATCTGGCTAAAAGACTTCTAAAGAAGCACTTATTAGGAGGCAACCCATTATTCTAACATTTTTTCTTTTGTTTAGTTTATTAGTTCTAGTTTCTACTAATATTTTCTTTATCTCTTTTATAAGTAGTCTTTCTAGATATGCGAAAATTTTACTCTACCAAACTTGATATAGAATTAGGAGAGATTTCTCTACCTTAATTGTATTTCATACTTGCTTTCATTATCTTACTTATGAGACATCTAGGATAATGTCATGTTTAAATGTAGGGGGTTAATTCAGGAGAATCTGAAATTTTTAGTTGTGTGTTTTGTTTGTTTAAAGTTAAACATTTTGTTGTGATTAGGAACTCATTAGTTACTTCAGGTTAATAGCTCTTAGTTAAAATTGGGTGCTAAAGGTTAAATGAATAATACGATTAAGTTATTTTAGTGAAAAACGTGACTTTGTGAAGGCTAGAAAATGAATTTAGTAAGTAATGATCCTTCGATTCAAGTGATCTTTTGAGAATTAGCCTTTATGCAACATTTCCTTTTTAATGTGGATTCCTTATTTTATTTAAATTTTTACAACTGGTTTACTATCTTTTTAAGATTACAAGTAAGATATGTACAAGCATTAAAATGATAAAGACACTTAGAATTGAGTTTGAGCCGAATTACATACCTTTTATATATTAATCCACCATTAAACACTTTTGAGCCTTTTATGTATGTGTGTGTGTGTGTGTGTGAGTGTGACTTTTCCTTTGTAATGATTTCCGAAACAACCTTAAACCTAAAAGAAGAAAAAGTAATACTCCCTAATTCACAATCGGAAGAGTTGTTGCTTGCGATTTGATATAGTTATTAGATACGGTATGCAGGAAAATAATTACAGGCAAGATGGTAAAATGTAAGAATAAGGCATTGGAAAGAAAAGGGAATTCATATCAATTAGAAAAAAAAAAGGAACAGGAAACGAATATACATGTAAACATAAATAAGAAAAAGTGTTGAAAATCAATTGGAAAGAATTCTTGTACTAAAAAAGAATGAAGAAAAAAGAGTTATTGCAAAGATATGAAGAGCTAGTGAAGTAATGTATAGATATTTCCCTGGATTTTCTTGTTCTTGCTCTATTAACTATAAATATTTTGTTTCCTTATTCCCTTATTTTATTAACCCACTTATTACTTTGGCCCTATTAAAACCCTGATTAAAGACCTCGTGATTTTTGCTTATATATATCTACTAAAGTAGTGGAGATTAAATGAATTTTAGGCATATGGTAAGTTCAATTTCATAAAAAGATGATGAGAGTACCTCACCTAAATTTCAAACACTTGTGTGAATTTTTGATACCTTGTAAAGACTAGTTAAGTTAAAGGATTTGACTTTGATGAAGTAGATAGAATGGTGTTTGCATTGTCTTACATTTCTAGTGAAAAGTATTATGTGTTTAAGTTTTTACAATTCAATTAAATTCTTGAATATGTACATCTTATGTTAGTAATTGTGAAGTTAACTAACACATACAGGTTGATATTTATGGGTTTCATTTAGGTAAACCATTAAGAGACTATAACTCCTCTTTTAGGAATACCTAGGTTTAAAGGCTTGTAATATATGCTAAATGCCACTATACACCTTGTTAAAGTTACTTGTTGTCAATTACTTAAAGACAAACAATAAGTTAAGTAAGGGAGGTGTTGATAAAGTTATAATTTACATGTTATTAAAGATTAAATTAGTTATAATTTAGCATTTTTATAATATGTTTTATTTAGATTATCTGATATTTTCCAATACTTAGTTCATTGTTTATTAGGTTGAGTAGATATCACGGATTTGAGTGTAACTTTCTTTATAGTTGTTTGATCAAGCAAATATTAGATTCATTTGAAAGCTAACATGATTGAAAACAACTTTTTCAGGAGATATCACAAATTTGACTATAAATTTCTTCATAGTTTTTGACCAAGAAGATATTGGATTCATTTGAAAGCTAACATGATAGAAAACGACTTTGTAAAAGGTCTTAAAGATCGATTATAGTTTGAAGATATCTAAAACTTAATTAAAGCTAAAGAATTGGGGAAACATGACACCAATATAGGTTTGTGTTGGAACCATGCTAATCATATTATTTGTCTACAACAAAACTAGCATAAGATATTAAATGGAACTAACGCTAGACATAAAGTGGAGCCAACATTGTACTAGTCATATTTGCACCAGTAAATTTCTAGAACAAAATTATTGCTAGTCCAAAAATAGAATAAGTATTGATTCTCGTAAAAATAGAATATGTATGGAATTAAAATTTTAATCACCTTAGGAATATTTTTATCTACCCTAGCTTATAAATAATCTTATTAGGGTTCTTAGTAGAGGAATTTGGAGCAGTTGATAACCTTTTTTGTCATTCCGTTATTAGTTTTAAGGTTTCTTTGCATCAAAGAGGATTTGAAGCATGATTGGAGGAGAAATGTGAAAAATCTTCTAACTTTTCTAACTTTCTTTCTTTGTGTTAAGATTATTTATTTATTTATTAGTTATTAATTGTTATTTTTAATAATTAAAACCCTAGTTAGTGTCAAGGATGTAGCATGCGATGGATTCTTTGGTTATTAATTAGTTGAATTCATTATCTTCATTTTTAATTGTCGAGTTAGTAACTAGCCACCAAAAATTTAATTTTAGGGATTATATGAAGGAATTAAAGATGAAGTAAAATTTGTGCACTAGAATAATCCATTAGATCTAGGGAACGGAAGTATCCTAGAGACTATTATGAGAATGAAAATAATAACTAAGCTTAACAATTTTGAATAGGTTGAATTATGCATAGAGAGGTGCAAGTTACCTAATCAAATATACCAATATACCTTGATAGAGGGCATATATATTTTAGGTATTGTTATTTCAACCTAGATAACAAATTTTGCATAATAATTAAAACTCCACAAAAGTTAACCTTAAAATCCTAACATCTGTTTTATTGATTTCTCTTCACTAGTTTAATTGTATTTCTTTTGTTACTTTAGGAACTTAATTTTGTTTTATTAAATATCATTTCTTTAGTTTTATATTTTAACTAGGATTAGTAGCCATAGTGTTATACTTCTCGTGGGATTGATACTTTAAATTCCTCTAATTAATAACTTGGTACAATTGATTCTGTACGCTTGTTGATAGGTCTGATCAAAGACTGATGTTAATGATCCTACATGGATATGGCATATGAGATATAGAAATTTGTTGTGTATATATGTCATTTGAAATTATTGTTCTTGATACTAATATTATTGACTTTAGACAAGTGCACCTATTATTTTATAATAATATAGTAATAAGTAGAGTATCGTTTATAAAAGGATCTAATAAATATTAAGTTTAAATAACTTATTATTATCTAATCAATAATTGTATTTAAATAAGATCTAATTTAAACTTAACATTTTCCTAAAGATGTTTAAGATTCCATTAAAATATGACAAGGCAACAATTAAAGAGAAAAAAATCATATTAATAATAAATTTAGATAAAAACTTCCCCTTAGCATCGCCTTTGTATTCACGATTCAATTATTTTAGAGATTTTATGACCAAGACTAAAAAAATTTGTTGACTTAATGAATTGCTCCCTCTTATGTTATAACCATAGATCCTTAGACTAATTAATTGATATTTATATCTATTTTAAACCTTCTAAGATACATTAAAACAAGTGAAAATTATATAAAATTTTTTACCTTATACTAAAAGATTTATATAAGCATATCCCTATCACCCATGTAACTCCTAATATCAATGCCTTAGCCAATCTATGGACATTTCCTCTCAAACTAATACATATAAACTTATATATGATTAGATTATTAGATCTTATCATATTAACATTAAGAAGAGCAAAGATATTACATAAGTATAAAACTCTTAAACAAAATAATTAAATGAATCCATAATAAAGCAACACTAAGGTTACATCAAAAGAATTAGTTATATATCATCTTTGAAACAATAAGCAAAAATATAAAGTATAAAAATCATATAAGAGTTTTTTCGATGAGATTCCCAATCTTTTCATATTCTCCGCTTTGTTTAAATAATGTTGGATCTCTTTTCTCATTACCCTAGGGTTTCTCTCTCGCTTCAAATAGTTAAAAACCTAAATTAAACACAAAACTCCAAACACTATCCTCAACTAGGGATTTTGGACTTTGATGACTCATCATCGATGGATAGAGATCATAGGGAGATCTTGGATGATGTGGCGGATAAGATCACAATGGATAGACATCAACTATAAAGGATAAAGACGATGTGGGAGGATCATCTAAAGATAGTGGAGATTGATGGGTGTCGAATCCAACAAAAATAAATTCCTACTCTTAAAAATTAAAATTTTGCATAAAGTGGTGAGTAGGG
>JAOQMM010000171.1:7564927-7593920 GCA_027563515.1 Erythroxylum platyclados | reverse complement strand
AATAAGGTACGATCTCTTACGATTCGTACTTGTGTTATGTGTTATTATTCAAATTAATTAATTATCGGGATCCACTCGGAATCTGTAAAAAGTTTTGTTTTTCACTACGTTCATAATTTGATCACAGTTAGATTCCAACAGTCAAGGCCCATTGAACAATATTCTAAAGTTATCCTGTACCATCTTCTTAATCCTTTTATTTTATGGAAAAGTTGGGACACTTCGAAAACAGAATATCACCTTCAACATGTTCCTTGCACACTGCTAAGGTAATATTCCATGGAATGATACTTCAGTCTATTCACACGAGTAGTGACTATTGCATTGAAACAAGATGATTTTTAAAGAATCCAAACTTCTTCGATAGGTTGGAAATTTCATTCATTGCCACTCATCGCATTGGAGACGAGTCAATCTCCACCATTTTCAGATTGGTCTTTGACCGCCTCCAAGGGTCATTTCCTTTTGCATAGAAAAATACCATAATTTTTATACCGTACACATTGAGTAAAAGTCCCAAGTTTGACATCGTCCACATTTGTATCAGAACATGGTAGTCGAGTCAGCAAGTTGATTTTTTCTTTAAGGTTAATTGGTTTTTATGATCTGGAAGCGACTTCATCTCTCTTCTTTATATTTTACCGGGGAACCATGCCTTATCTGTGATGTCGTGTTTTTACATGCAGCGTCTTTAATCATGTTTCTTTGTGGAGACACACGCACCATGCACTAAACCTTCGAATAGATTGCAATAATCTAGTGTCTACATTTGCTTTAGGTATTTAAAGCTTTTGTTGGGTCTGAAAATGGAGAGACTGATTACAAAAGTTAATCTTATGGGAACGTTTTTGGGGCACATAATACCTGGCTTGGCCTTGACCCTTCTGGGTTTATGGCATACCACGAACACCATCAGAGCGTACTGCTTCAAAGGCTCTGGTAACTTTACAGTCAAGTTTTGGCATCCATTTTATGGCCCTCTTTCCAGACTCAAGCACTTGGAACTCATCTTCATTCTCTCTTGCTCAATCTTAGCTATTCTGGCCCAAATTTTGGAGTTCCCTGGCCTCCATTTAAGTTTCGAGCTTGTTAACTTGGAACATGCTACCATGTTCCTTCACCTAGCCATATTTGCCGGTTTTACTCTTTGTGCAGAGGTATCTCAATCATCAAGCATCCTTTCCGGCGTCACCGGAATCCTTGCAGCTTCTGTTTTTGGTCAAGAGCTTTTTCTGCTACATTTTCACTCAACTGACCATGTTGGACTGGAAGGCCATTATCACTGGCTATTGCAAATCATTGTGTTTGTCTCTGTAGTGGCAGCTTCAGCTGCTGCTAGCTTTCCAGCCAATTTCCCTGCAGCTCTCGTTCTTTCAGTTTCAGTTATATTCCAAGGATGTTGGTTTATGAACATGGCACTTATGCTATGGCATCCTGAATTTGTTCCCGAAGGTTGTTTTATGCAGTTGGACGAGACCAGTTTGGGTCATATGCATGGAGCTGTGGCTTGTAAATCAATCGATGCAGATATGAGGGCCAGAGCATTAGCAAACTTGCAATTCAGTTGGATACTTCTTGGAATCTTGCTCTGCACAGGGTGCATTTGCCTCAAATTAGCTCGAAACTGTGTGCCAAGAGGCCAGTCAACCGAGTATGAGGAACTTCGCAATAGGAGCACAGATGTCTCAATTGCCATTGACAGCTTCAAGACATCTAAAATCTGAAAAAACGACTATTGTCCAAAAGGGGATTGCCTTAGCCATGGAACTTCTAAATCTTAATGTCCATCCAAGTGTGATATGACCCTCATATCCTATGATTTATGGAATTTTATAATAATAAGCCCTCTTGAGGCTAGTGAGAATGAAGTCGTATCTTCAGACAAACATATAACTATAAAATCAGACGCCATGTTTTCTGCAGCAAAGTTACTTGTTCATTATGTTGGCTGACAATTGATATTAACATGACACAAAATTTAGCGTAGGAAAAAACTAAGCAATGACTGAAATACAAAGTTATTTTGTCTAGCTTGCTAATTAATCCCAGTTGCAACTCTGCTAGAGCTTCCCTTTTCCTGAACGATAACACAAATAGACTATGGAAGGTAGTATCAGTCCAAGGACAACATCCATTTCTTCTTGTGTTATTCTTACTCATGCTAACAAAAGCATCCAGACAGTCCACAGAATCTGTGATCCCGAGGAAAAACATTAAATTAAATCAAAGGATTGTTGAAACTTTCAGGCTCAGAATTTGCAAGGTTAAGACTAAATGCTACAGATGTTCTTCCTGCAAGTACACTCGTTATGAAAATAGCAAAAACTTTTTCTGGACAGGCACTAATTTCTATTAGCAAGTTTTCATAACCAGATCTCCCTTCATATTACTTTGCCCCTGCTACCGGTTGGAGAATCATCTTATCAACGGAAAGCACGTAACATTGCTTTAGATCCAACAATGTATCTATAGATTTCAGCTTTCATGATCAGAAAAACAGGACTTGTGACTTAAAAAGGGTAAAATTGTGGCGTTGGAATTTGATTTCCTGATGTAAAGTATTTGTGAAGTCACTTAAATTTGACAAAACAAGTTGGAGCTTTTCAACAGATGGTTTCATGTAACATGCTTCCAGGATTGCCAAAATTTTACTCATTTCCGAAGGAGAAGGACAACCTGTCACAAGAATCTTCTTGCAAGGATTCAGAAATTCCTAAATTTTCTCTAACCTTTGTATTAATAGTACTAATTGTGCATCAGAAAGAGCAAGTAGCCCAATTTTTGTTGACCAGTTAAAACGAGATCCAATGTCATGAAGAGAGCATCTTTGATCAACTTTTGTACTTTCAGACAAGCAAGTTAAGATTCACATCTTTATCTCTTGACACAGTTTCCAGTTGGAATATCCAGACCAATTGATTTCCAAATAAATTAAATATCAGAACTAAGGATAACAAGGATTACGAGGCCAATTCAATAGCTGAAGAATTCTCAGTCTGCCTCCTCCAATGTCGCTTCAATGCGGAGAAGAACAAACCCAACAGCAACTCCGACAAGAACCAGACCATTCATAATTGCAGCAATCCTGAAAATCTCAGCAACAGCACTGCAGGTTGAAGAGAATGCACCACCACTTCTGCCATTGTCTTTTGATTGAGCTCTCAATGAGCTCACAACTTTCGCAAATGACTGCTCAGTGCTGACTGGTAGGCCTAATGAGATAACTCTGTTGTGAGCTTTTAGCCCATCAAATGAATTCACTCCTGTTACGTACCTTACGTTCATGTTCCTCCTCCTAGGACAGGTGAGCGTGGCAGCAGCAAAAGTTGCTGGGGTGAGTATTGCCGAGGCTGTTGCCATTTTTGTGTGTAGCCCAGAACCTGGAACAATCAAAGAACTGAACTTTTAAGATTACAAATCCTTGTAGAAAGGCGCCTACTTACTTTGCTGTAGTATGAAAAAAACTTTTAGTTTCAAGACAAAGAATGATGAACAAACCCGTGTATGGTAATCTTTTCTCAGTTTAGTGATTGGTAGTAGGGAGAGGCTTTGTATGGAGATAGGTGGATAAGGTCGGCCAGATGGATGGTTGCCAAGTAGATTAGATGAAATATTTCCAAGGGCAAGTTTTTTTGCAACTTTAAATGCTAGCCAAGAAAAATTAAGACCTCAGGTCTTATTTGGAAAGATTGACCACAAACTTAAATAATGAGAACTAGTGGCATGCCAACCGATCAGGATCGTTGAAATCTGTGAAAATTAAAAAGGTCCAACTTTGGTGATTTTGATCGTTTTCAGGTAGGAGAATTGTTAATTGAACGGTAAATTCTTAAAATACATAAGCCTATAGTGGGATGAAATTGGGATCTTCCATGTCTGTTGTATTTTCAAAGAAACCTGTCCACACCTTTTATTTCATTTTATGTTATTTAAAAACAATTAAACCAAACTTTACTAAAAAATGCCTATCAAGCTCATTATTTGGATAGAACACTGATTGTTTAGCTTGTTGCTTCAGAAGAATGCATCCTTTTTGCCAAGCGACCTCTTCCCTGATGATTTATGCAATCTTTTTCTTTGCTTCTCCTTGAGTTGTTTCAACAAATTTGCAGTTTTCGACAGGAAGAAGCTGACAAGTTTATAACTATCATAACAGCAAGTTCTGTCCAAATGAATTACTTCTCCAACATGCCAACAATGCAAGTATTTTCAATTTTAGTTTATGTGTTACAGGCGTTTAAAGGAAGCCAAGTTTTAGCAGATGTGAATTAACCAGGAAAAGGAAGAAAAATAGCAGGCTCGCATCTAAGAGCAAAATCCAGTACATCAGGAACTACCAAGACCAACTACATTAGTGAACATAATAGCAACCATAAATTCGGATCTTTATAGTTTCTCTGAGGAAGCACGAAATACTGCAACTTGTAGCTTAAATTCCCTTGTCTGGATTAGCTCAAAAATACATACATCTCCTGCCTTCAAATCATTTTCCATGTGGAAGGCATCGCATCCGCTTCCTAGATTAAGCCCTCCACGTTCCCTCCATCTAGTACTAATGAGCCATTCTCTTCCAACAGGGTCAACAACTTTGATTTGTTTGGAAACATTACTTAGGTACCGTAAAGCAAATTCAGATGGCACATACTGCAAACATCAACAATGAACTGCAATTAAGTATAAGTGTGTTTGAAAAATGAACCCAATTCAAATCTCAATTCCACAAAGACTCACCAGGATACCATACAAAAGGTTAGTTCGCTGCAAGATGATCATGAATGAAGGATTGGAGGACTTGAACAATTTTGCAGACTGCAACGCCTTCCAGCTTCTTCGGGATGCCTCCATATTCTTTTCAAATCTTAGACTGGTAATGACTTCCTCGTATTCTTCTGCAGATTTTGAAACTAAAATAATTGATGCACTTAAAAAGATTTCATAATTTGGAGATGGGAGACACATTGAAAAGTTTACCAGCTTTAGACTTGCCACTTTCATTCAAGTCATCATCTTCTTCACTTCGATTGTCTAAGTTTCTGCGCTGCGGATTCTCTCCTTTATCGCTCTTCTGATGCTGCTTAATTTCTAGACTAGTTCCAGCACAATCTGCACGGAAGATGGAAGCTTTCAGTGTGTCACTGCCTGGCGTTTTTAACTCAAAAACACATACATCCCCTTCCTTCAGATTATTGTCCGTACAGAATTTACTCCATCCAGCCGTCAAGTTTAAACCTCCAATCTCTCTATGATTAACACGAACACGCCACTCTCTTCCATGAGAAACCTGGAGTGTCAGAAACTCCACTGATTCTCTCAGATACTTCCTAGCAAACTTAACCGGTACATACTACAGAAAACAGAGAATTTCAAGCCTTACATATCCTAGTGATCATGGAAAAAAAAAAATTGTTAGTAAGCACATGCAGTATAAAAGCCTCACCAGCATATTGTAACATATGTTGTACGATCTGATGACACATGTGAAACTAGGATTCTTGGCCTTGAACATTTTGGCAGCTTTGATTGCCATCTCACTTGCTTGTGAGATCTGTGCAGAACTTTTACGAAAATTTACAACAATGACTCGCTTCTTCTCTTTATGATTAACTTGCAAACCATTTTTACCTGCACTTACGAATTTAGACTTATCGATTTTGATTTTTGACTTCTTGTCTTTGGTTGATTTCGAAAACATTCTCTTTTTCTGCGCCACTTCGTTTGCATCATCCACGAGATTCATAATCTCTATCTCATCTTTCATCTGTCTGGTCTCCTCTCCCCTATTTACATTCACTGTACTTGGATTGTCAGTGGAAGTGTCAAGTTTTTGAAGCTTATTAGTTTGCCGACCAGACTCAACGGGAAAATTCTGAAGAAGTTCCCTGGAGATTAAATCAGCTTTCCTTTTGTTTGGACTCCGGGAACCTGAGATCTCAACCCTGGTATCCTCTTCCATTTCATCAACATGTTCTCTGCTTGCCTCATGGCTAGGATATTGCACCTCGCAAACAGTTTTATCAAAGATATTAACATCAAAAGTGGAACCTCCATTGTATGTAAAAACTAGAAAATGTCCTACACGGAGTGAATTGTTCTCTAAAAATTCAGCCCAACCATTGTCAAGCGAAACAGTTCCCTGACCTCTACTCAATCCCACTTGCCAAACACGAGTGTTGGGAAGCCTGAGTGCAACAACATCAGAGAGTTCGTGTCCATATTTCCTAACAAATTTCTCCGGAATGATCTGCAAGAATGAAAACCACGCAATGATATTGAAAATGAGGTGTGGAAATCTACAAAACAGAAATTATTGTTCTGAACTAATCATCGCGGGAGCAAAAGCAAGAGTTACGAAGTAACTGCGACTTACCAACTTTTTGTCTTCCATTGACCGATGAAGAATGATCTTGAAGAACCTTTTGAACTCTCCATTCACCGTAGAATCTCTCTGGTGGCAATGGCATTGACACTCTTTGGTTCCCATATCCTCAAGATAGCTAGCATGCCAGGTTCAAGTATAAATTTATGGGTTAAGCGTTACAAGATGTAGACGAAGGCTTGTACTAATATAAGGGAAAAAAAAACTAATATAAGTTTTATTATATTAGTGAAAGTTGATTATATACATGTACTTATTAATAAAAACACTTACTTTAATTACTTGCTGACCGCTCGGGCCACTCGTTCACTACCGAACCTCCCAAACCTTTCAAAAATGGAAGCGTAGCAGGTGTAGCTGCAACAAATCTTTATTTGCAGGCTGTTGAACCAAGCTATTGTACTCTGCGAACCTGACAGCTATGGCTTATGTGGGGTCAGTTTCACTCTTCTTCGGAGCTTGAAAATCAAAAAGTTGCGATCGGATCCATTCTCTGTTAAAAGTATTCATGCCTACATATTTGATTCCTTCAAATTTGTCAATATTTTCAACTAAGAACAATAACAGTGATCTGGATGTATTTGTGAGAAATTGATACAAGCAAGACCGTATGTAGTAGCAGGCCTTTTACATGCATTTAGGATAAACTAAAAGCTGCATTCAACTGACAACCGCAGCATTGCAATATCAGTCAACCGGTGCTCAATGTACAATAAGTAACATGCCAAAAGAAACACAACTGAAAACAGAGAAACTTGTCAGTGCAGGACAACATCCATTTACTACCTTGTACTTCTCTTGACTTGATGACCTTGATAAAATATTATGAATTAAATGCTGAGATTTTGTATTGCAGAGGGCTGTGATAAGTGCAGAGATTTTGTATGAATTAAATGCATTACTCAGCTATCCTTATCCGATCTTCTATAGCAGCGTGCAATTGTAAAAACAAGAGTTATGAAAAGGGTAGCAAATCGCTCCTAATCTAGGAGATGGCGCATCTTTTATTGGCTAACTTTTTACCTGAACTTCCATCACAATATTTTACCAAGCAAGTTTTACAAAGTAAGTGGAATTGTAGAATCAGAGATACAGTCAGGGTCACCACCTTCCTTTTCGTCCCCACTATAGCTTGATCAACTTTTCTTGCCATAGTTGGGCTCTTCATCACTTGGATAGTAAACCTCAGAAGCAGTCATATCAAATATACGAAATGTGAACTTAGAGAAGCTCCGATCGAGTGATGCTTTACAAAATTCATTCCAGCCATTATCGAACCAAATGCCTTTGTCAACTCACCAAGCGCGATTTTCAAGAACAAGGTCTGCATGATCAGAAAGTTCATCTCCAAATATGCTCATCTCCAGATATGCTCATGAGCATATCTGGAGATCTCTGCAAGGAATAAAAACTAAGTTAGATTATCCAAAACACTGGAGATATATTAGATTTACATTTATCATGTTAGTTTATGTTTTATAGTCAATCAGTAGTTTAGTAGCAATTATTTAAAGGTATTCTTTATCTTATGTATACTCAAATGTATATGATAAAGTCCATAGAATAAATATACATTTCAAATGAAATTATGATGAGATTATAATTATAAGATTCATATTATATTTATGTATTATTTATAAATTATTCTTAGTCGTTATTTTATTAGGACTGGACATTAATAAAACGTAATAAGATTAGCAGACGTCATATTTTTCCTTACGAAGAAAGTGGTCGATTTCATTGGCTAAAGTATGAAGATGCTTAAACAAACGTGTATATGTTTATCAGAGAACAAGTTTATTGAACTGACTTCATATGAGAAATCTAATTGAAAAATTACTTGTATGTTATGAAAGTTCTCATTGTGATAATTGTAAAAGTGATCCTGTTTAGGGATTGTTAAGTTTTGATACTACTTATGACCTATTTTAATTATGGGTAGTTCAATCGGTAGTCATTGGATATAATACAAACTATATGAAGGTACTTAAGTGATCAATATAGGATTCACCATCCTAAAATACAACAACAACAATAACAACAACACCCAATGGGGAGGTCCAATAGTAAGCAACCTTACCCCTAACGAGTAAAGAGTTTGTTTCCAAATAACCCACATGAAAAGAAAGTGAGAAAGAGAGAAAGTGAGAGAGAGATTCATCACCCTACAATAATTAGGGAGAATGTTTCATTGTTTTTTATCAATATTGATTCAGAAAATCCTTGGCCAGGATAGAATGACATTTTGTAAAATAGTTTACAAATGTCATTAATTGAATCAACAGCTAATGGTGAAGAACTAATATAATTGGACTTAAAATAGAGTAGAAATTAATTTTATGCTCTATGTCTAATCGAAACATTGAATGATGAAAGGATTGAATTATACAAAAAAACATGTACAAAAAGATTAGTTAAAATCATTTTGACATTCTTAAACATTTGAGTGGTCATAATATGTTGCTGGATGTTAATCTTGATATATGAATATAAATTGTTTAATTAGAGAATTAAAGGTAAATTAAAGGAGTTTAATTTATCTAATCATAAATATAATTTAGGGTTATAATTTGCATCCATTTTCAAAATATTTGGGAACTTAATGAGTCATACATAAAAAACGAATTTAAGAGAGAAAATATATTTTAATCACGTTGGATTTGATTGTAAAATTTGGTAAACTTTATGATTAAATATATGATATTTAATAAATAATGGTCAATATAAGATATTTGATCTTATTTAGGCATAACTGTTAGAATTATTTGTCATTCCAATTAAAGTTTAATTGAAATTAGAATTTAACTTCAATTAATTTACTAAAATATCCAAAAACTATTATAAATAGGCTTGTGTTCTAAAGGAGCTAACACTCCTTACCTAACATTCTCTGCAACAATAGTAGAGTTCTCTCAACTTGTTATATAGATATTGTTAAATGCCAGACACTTATGCGGATACTATAGTCGAGATGGATAGTTTAAAAACGGTTCGAGAGATACGATAAGAATATGATCAAGTTTCGAAATAAGTTATGAATTATGATTCTTGCTTTATTATGATTTATGTTTTAATCATTTCATAGAATTTTACATGATCTTAGTTTCAAAAAATTAAATATGAAAAGGTTTCGTAATTATTCCGTTACACGTGGGATCAGATCTTGACCTGATTTTTCAGCTGTGGTATTAGAGTTGACTTAAATTCTATAATTTAATTAAATTGTTTGATTCTTATTGTTCTTAAAAATTGGAATTGAAATTAAAACCCTAATCTTGTCAAATTTAAATGTGATCAAACTTTATTTAAATCTGAATTATTCATATTGTGACAATCCTAGTTTTTAAAAAATCAAATTAGATTTGATTAATACTAGTAAGTCACAATCATTACAATAAGATTGTAATATGGGAAACCTAAAAAATGTAATTGTGAAAATCTAAAAAGTTCATATTTAGAAACAATAGACACCTAAAAACCATTGAAAGAGATTATGCTTATTGCCGCCGACGTTGAAATTTCTGGTTGCTGGAATTTGATGCAGTTAGAATAAAGGGTTATACTTCCAACATTGGAGTGTTAGCTACCTCGTACGACTAAATTGTTTGTGTTGAATGAGGATTTGTCTTTGAGTTTTTTGGGCATTGGTGCTTTAAATGTCACTGGAGGAATTCTTGATGTTGAGGCTGGTTGAATCGACGGTGAGACAAGGCCACTGCAGTGTCTAACTAGTGAGGAGAAGCAGTCAACATAGATGCTCTTTGGCAGTTGACAGCTGCTTACAGTGCATCTTTTAGAGGTGCTCATTGGCGGTTACGACTTTATCTGGAGAAGACGTTGTTGTAGCCTACGCGTTAGTGCTGGGCTGACGATGGACTACTGGCGAAGCAGGTGGGTGGCGACTAGAACACTTGGATCAGTTGGAGGTTGCTGAAGCCAAGGAGATGGCGACAATATAGGCTACATGTTGCAGATGCAAATGAAGAAGAAGACAATAACGGAATGGACAACGAAAGTTCACCAGAGTTAGATGTTAAACACTAAACGTTGCGTTTAAATAAAGTCTAGCGTTGTAATCCTACACCAAAAACTACTGAATTAAATACCAGCTGTATTTAAGCTGAATTGTAATGGATATGTCAGTATGTAATAACTAAATAGAAATGTTGTTTTCTCTCTCTCTCTCTCTTCGATTCTGTGTATCTTCCTTTCCTTCTAATATTCTCTCTTCATTCATTACCTACGATTCTAAATCAGATACACGTCTCTCTTCTGTTATCTTGATTATTCATACAACAATCAATATCGGAGCAATTGAGTTAGGGAGACAACCATGGTTGAGGTACGAGAAGTGTAGAACTACGGAAGGTGGAGGAAAATTTGAAAGGGTTGATGGAGAGGATGTTTTTGGAATCACGAGATAGGAGCGAATGAATGTTCTCAGAGATGCAAAATAAAACAAAAAACGTGGAAAAAGAAATGATTGAATTAAGAAACATGATTCTACAAGCATTGCACAAAATTGGAGGAGATGTCGGAACAGTAGATTTGACATCTCATAATAACTTTGAGAGATTGATGGACGATGAAAATGTGGTGCCTGCGAGGATGAATCGATTGAGTTTCCATCGTTTGACAATGATAACACCAAACTATGGCTCTGTCATTGCGAGCAATATTTTTCTCTGGACCAAACTCCAAAAAAAATGAAGGTGAGTGCTGCTATTCTACATATGGATGAGCGGGCGCAGGAAATGGTACCATCAGATCCGGATGCAGCCAGATGATGTCCCAAAAATGGCATTCAGAACGCACGAGGGTCACTACGAGTTCCTGGTCATGCCATTAAGCTTGACGAACGCTCCGTCAACATTTCAGAGATTGATGAACGAATTATTCAAGCCATTTTTGCATCATTTCATTCTGTTTTTTTTAATGATATACTTATTTATAGCTCGTCACTGCAACTACATATTGAACACATTTTGGTAGCCATGTAAACTTTGAAGGATAATCAGTTATTCTTGAAGGGAAGTAAATGTGTTTTTGGGGCACGTCAAATTGAATATTTAGGGTATATAATTTCAGAAGAAAGGGTTGCAATAGATAGTCGGAAGGTTAATACGATAGAAAATTGGCCGAAACCAAAAGGGATTACGGAGTTAAGGAGTTTTCTAGGATATTACCGCAGATTTATCAAAGGATACGGATTAATAGCCAAGCCTCTGACATATTTATTGAAGAAGGAACAAATAGCTAATTGGAAGTGGCAATAAGAAGAGAAAAATGCTTTTGAAACACTAAAAAGGGCAATTGTATCAGCTCCGGTGTTAGCCTTACCAAAATTTTCAAAAACCTTCCTGGTGGAGGCCGATGCAAGTGGTCAGGGGATAGGTGCTATCTTCCAGCAGGAAGGCCATCCGTTTGCGTTCCTCAGTAAGTCGTTGGCTAGAAGACATCAAGGATTGTCTGATTGTCCACTTATGAAAAAGAATTTATGGTGGTGATCAAAGCTATCATGTACTGGCACCATTATTTGAGTTGCAACCCTTTCATTGTAAAAACAGACCATCGGAGTCTTAAATACCTATTAAAGCAATAGTTATTGACTCCATTCCAGCAGTCGTGGCTTCTGAAACTCCTCGGCTACAACTTCAAAGTGCGGTATCGTAGTGGAAAGGAGAACGCCGCCGCAGACGCTCTCTCTCAGATAACCAGTGATGTTGATGTTAATAGTAACACAAGTCCAGGGGCAATTATTAAAAGAAATTAAGAAAAGTTGGGAGGAGGACTAAGCAACTAGGAAAATTATTAAACAGTTGGAATCGGGAAACATGAAGGTGGGCGTATATGAATGGAAGGAGGGTCTGTTGAGATGGAAAGGTCGTTTAGTGTTAGGAGCTAACCAAATGCTTCGATGACAGATCATCACAATCAGTCATGATGATGCCATGAGGGGATATACAAGTGTAGTGGTGACGATGAAAAAATTACAAAACATGTTCTTCTGGAAGGGGATGGCTCGGGACGTAAGGAATTATGTTTAGGCATGCATGATTTGTCAAAGGAAGAAACAGGATAGTTCAACTTATCCAGGTTTACTGCAGCCTATCAAAATACCAGAGGGAAGTTGGAGAGAAGTTAGCGTCGACTTTATTGAAGTAATTCCTCTGTCAAGAGGGAAGTCTGTCATTTTTGTGGCAGTGGATAGATTTACAAAATACTCCCATTTCATCTCGGTTAAACATCCATATTCTGCTAGTGATATAGCAGAATTATTTCTCAACAATGTGTTCAAATTACACAGAATGCCAAATTCCATCATCAATGATCGAGACCCTGTGTTCTTGAGTAAATTCTGGCAAGAGTTGCTTCGTCTGCAAGGTGTTCGACTGAAGTACTCCACCGCATATCATCCTCAGACAAATGGTCATACAGAATTTTGGAGACCTACCTTCGGTGTTTCTATTGTGAAGAACTTAAACGATGGAGCGAGCGGATAACATTGGCGAAGTGGTGGTATAATACGACGTATCATTCATCCATCGATTCGACACCATTTGAAGTTTTGTACAATTACTTGCCACTGATTTACACACCTTATATAGCGGGAGATTTAAATTTGGTAGAAGTGGATCGGGTTCTACAGAACAGGGAAGCAATGACTAATGTCACGAGATTCCATTTGCATAGAGCCCAGAATAGAATAAAGCAATACGCAGATTCTAAACGATCAGAAAGGGATTTCCAGGTTGACGACATGGTGTTACTGAAGCTACAACCGTATAAGCAGCATTTCTTGCAAAGAAGAGGTAACTAGAAGTTGTTGCCGCTTTACTATGGGCTGTATAAAGTGATACAATGCATTGGGAAGGTGACGTATAAACTGGAGTTACCTTCGAGATCGTTGATTCACTCTATGTTTCACGTGTCACAACTAAAGAAGGCTAATATGGAGCAAGGCAGAATGACTTCGTCGTTACCTAAATTCCTCACCCCAGTCGAACGAGTACTAGTGACGGTATTGGTAAGACACATGACCAAAAGGAGCAATCGCGCAGTAACCCAATGGCTAATTCAATGGTTAGATGGAAACGAGGCTAATACAATGTGGGAATATCTCTTTGATTTTCAAAAATGATTTCCAGAAATCAATTTGATCAACAGGGATGTTAAGGGGAAGGGAATTATTGCAGAGGCAAATGAAGAAGACAATGACGGAATGGACAACGGAAGTTTACCAAACGTTAGATGTTAAACACTAGACGTTGCGTTTAAATAAACTCTAGCATTGTAATCCTATACCAAGAACTACTAAATCGAATACCAGCTGTATTTAAGCTGGATTGTAACCGATATGTCAGTATGTCATAACTGAATAGAAATGTTGTTTTCTCTCTCTCTCTCTCTAATTTTATGTATCTTCCTTTCCTTCTAATATTCTCGCTTCATTCGTTACCTCCAATTCTAAATCAGATACACGTCTCTATTATGTTAACTTGATTATTCATACAACACTACAGGTAGCGGCAACCTTTGAGAAGGTGGTGACTAGGGTTTGTCTTCTTGGAGTGTAGCTATGTAAGGGTTTTCTAAAGGATAGAGAGGGGGGGGGGTAATGAGGATAAGGTTATTTTAGGGTTAGAATAAGATATTCTTGATCTAGAACAAGAGTTGTTTGGGAATAAAGATAAACTTATTCTATTATTGAAATAAGGTATATGGATAAAATAATTTAAAGATAAATAAAGTTATATTTGATTTAGAATAAAGTATTCAAAATTATATTTTTAAAAAAGATTTAAAATTATTTTAAAATCTTAAAAATTAATTCCATAATTATGATAATTATTTTTCTTAATTTGATTAAGATTAATAATTATATTGATTCCTAATTATTTTTAGAAAAATAGTATTTTAAAATTAGAATTAATCATTTTCAATCATATTCAAAGTAATTACAAACTCCTTAAAATTAAGAAAATGTTTTCTTAAGTTATTAAGAAATTTTTTTCTTAATTAAATTTATTTATTTCAATTTGATTGGTATAAATTAAAGTATAACATTATTTGTTTAGAGAATTATTATTTTATTTATTTAGAAATTGTTTCTTTATTTATGAATAATAAGTTTGTTGATCTATTAGAAAAGATACTTTTCTTGATTAAAATTTGAAATTATTTTCATTTATTAATTGAGAAAATTGTGCATTTGTTAATATTTTAAAATTATTTTTCTAATTTATTAAAGAATAATTTTTTAACTAATTAAGAAATTAATTTCTAAATAAAAATAAAAAATTTCTTCACTAAATTAGAATATTTTTTTAAAAAAATTGAAGATAATTTCCTTTTAATATTAGTAAATAATTTTCTAATTAAGGAAAAATAATTTCTAATTAGATTATAAATAGTTTTCTAATTAAATTAGAATGTCTTACTTGTCAAATTTTGAAAAAAAAGGAGTTTTTTAAAATTATAATAAGCAAGAAAAGTAACTTATTGAAAATTATTTTCAATTAAATTTTGTTAAAGGATTCAAGATATTAGAAATAGTTTCTAATTGAATTTGAAAATATTATCAAAACAAAATTAATTTTTATTTGGAATAGGAATTTAATTTATTTAAGAATTAATGAATTTAATCTAAGTTAATTTTTCCAAAGATTTGGAAATATTACTTTAGATTGTGAAAATCGGTAGGTAGAATAAAAAAAATCTGGTCATCTTAGCTCAGCGGTAGAGCGTATGGCTTTTATATGTTGAGTTAATCATTTGATTCAATGAAATATCTAATTATCTCGAGATTTATCCATTTTTTTATAATTAATTAAGTTAAAGGCGAAAGTTAAAGGTTTAGAGAGAAAGCATGTTGGACATCAGGTGAGTTTCGTGAAGTTGGTGGTCTTTGAAGCTTCCATGCATCCCATGCACACCTCAGGTTTTGCACAAATAGGCGTCTCGTCCTCACTGCTTGGCTCGTTGCTGTTTGCTCACTTTCTTTTGCTCATAGCCTCAGTTGTTTTATAGAAAATCATCGTCTTTTGCTTAGCCTCCTAGCCTTATTTTCACCAAGGGCATCTTGGTTTTTTTTTTTTCCCCCTTATTTCACAGCTCCCACTCTTTATTGTTAACAACTTTTTAGACATCCCACCTGCCAAACCTGCTACATTCCTCTTTGAGCTATTATCACGTTATTGTCACCTTCAATGCTGACATCCTTGGCAAATGACAAAGGTGAGTTTCCACCTTTGCCATCCAACGTTGCTTCACCATCTGCTCCACCTCATGGCCCCCTCCTGTTTGATCCACTAGCAAAACTGACGGCTAACCAGCGGAGAAGCTGGAAGCAAGTTGTGGGTGAGCAACAAGTCTTTAGTCCTCATAAAGAGATAGAAGGGAAAATCATGGTCTGTCCTGAAATAACTATCTTAGAATGTGCCAGAAGTTGGGAAGCTACTTTTGTTGGTTTTTTCTTTGATCAAAGGCCTCCATTTCCAATCATCAATAAATGGGTTTGCGGAATTGGAAGAACAAAGTTTTGGTGGACTTTTTTTAACTGAAGAGAATCTTATTCTCTTTACATTCACATCAACTTCACTAGCTAATAAGATAGTTGAGGAGGGAACATGGCATATAGGGAATCAACCCCTCTTCTTGCAAGCTTGGCAACCAAGTTTGAATTTGGAAAATATCAAAATTCAAAGTTTCCCTTTTTGGATTAACTTTCATGGAATTCCTCTTGAGTATTGAACTATACAAGGCCTTAGTACCTTAGCTAGCTTCATTGAAAAGCCCCTTTGTAGGATGAAAAACACTACCAAGAAAAGGAGAATCGAGTATGTTCCCATATGTGTTAGTGTGGAAATGTCCAAGGAGCTGCCAACCGAAGTTCCTATTATAAGGTTAGGTGAAGGTAACAAGCTTTATGAAGATAGTGTTGCAATTTCTTATCAATGAACACCCCATATCAAGCCATCTCTTCAAATCTAGAACTTATCATGAATTGATGAATTCTGAAAATACAAATGAAGTACCAACTGTTATCACATAATGTTTGCCTGATAATGTAACTTTAATGACTGCCGATGATTCCACAATCACTAATGGTTTGTGTAACATCAAATTGGTCAACCCTAAATTATCTTCTGAGTAAAACCAATCCAAGATGAATGCAACTATACAGCTAGAGGGTTTTACCCACCATTCATCGATACATGTAAAAGATAATCAGACTTCTCAATCGGTTTCTCAAGCTAATGGTCTAGCTATTTTGGAGGGATCTTTGGAATTGTTTCTTTTAGTGACAAGTCCCAAAACTTTATTAGTAGATTCTAATCTTCTTGCCACCAATCATACCACTAATGTAGCCCCTCATGGTGATATCACCCCCCTCTAATACTCACAAAAATGATTGGTGTAGAAACTAGTTATGAAGAACCTAAAGACCAATTCATCACGGTGGAAAGAAGAAGATCCCAAAGAAGCAAGGGTAAAGGCTGCAAAAGGAAGTTTTAATATGTCCATTGTAGTTTGGAATATACGTAGATTAAATTGCCCTATTAAGCAAGTTGCTTTAATGGATTTTATCTTTAGGGAAAAGCTTCTAGTTGTAAGGTTGAAACAAAAATAAAGTCTGAAAAATTTTACAAGTTGAATCTTTTGGGGCCTCAATGGAAAATGCTTTCCAATCATTCTCATCATCACTATTGAAGAATTATCATATGTTGTAGAGAGGATGCTACTAGAGTGGATGTTCTCAATGCAACCGATTAGGTTATGCATCTCCAATTACATTCTTATAATAGAAAAACGATATCCTAATCTCTTTTATATGTGCTATAGATTTGAATCTTCAGGTAATTACAATCTTAAAAACTTCTCGAATGATTTCCTCAAATGTGTTAGGAATTAGCAGTAACAAATTTGAAACAAAATGGACACCAATTCTCCTGGTCCAACAAGCAAAACTTTACTTGGTTCATAAGGAAGAAATTAGATCAAACTCTTGTTAATGCTAATTGGTTAGCTCAATTCCCTAACTATATTGCCAATTTTAGAGATCCTTTGATCTCTAATCACACTCCCATCATCATTGAAGAGTTATTCTAGAAGGCTACCAGGTTTTTTCCTTTTAGATTCAATAATTTTTTGGCTAATGAACCCGGTTTCTTGGATGCTTGGAGAAAGGGAGCTAATGATATTTATAGGGGCATTAAACAATTTGTTTGTGTTCACAAACTAAAGAGTATCAAAAGGGAACTTAAGCTACTTAATTCTTTAAAAGGATCCAATATTGATCATGCTTTAATGAAGGATAAAAATGAGCTCGTTGATATCCTGAAACTTTGTGCAATCTATCCACAAGACCCAGTTCTACTTTCTAAGGAAAAGTTAGCTCTATCCTATTATATGCGGGCAGTTAGCAATCATTCCTCCTTCCTCCAGCAGAGAGGAAGAGTCAATTGGCTCAAAGATGGAGACAAATATACCAAATATTTCTTGAATACCATCCTATCTAGAAGGAACCGAAACAGGATCAGCTCAATTACCAATCATATGGGAGAGCAATTGCAAAATCTGAATGATATCCAAGTGGAAGTTGTAAGGTATTTCTCTTCTTTGTTTGACAATTTAGAATGTAGCCTTTGTACTGACCTTACAGGTATAAACATTAAGAAGATCAATTAAGAGGATTGTATACTCCTCACTAAACTGATATAAGACAAGGAAATTGACGATATTGTCTTCAAGATGGATGGCATAACAGCTCCTAGACTAGATGGGCTAAATGGTTTCTTTTTCCAAAAATCTTAGAATATCATTGGGACTTATGTTAAACAGGCTGTTTATGAATTTTTCATCAATGGCAAGCTTCTCAAGGAAATTAACAAAACTTTCCTATATTTAATTCCCAAAGGTCCTCTTTCAGTGAGTTCAAGCCCATTGCTTACACCAATTTTCTATACAAAATCATATCCAAGATTCTTGTTGCTCGATTGAAAAAGGTACTCACTCCACTTATTAGTGACAACTAAAGTGTCTTCATATGTAATAGACAAATTAGTAATAATATTCTCATTGTTCAAGAACTGTTAAAGGGCTATTCAAGATCCAATGCTTCTGTTAATTGTACTATGAAAGTTGATTTCTTCAAGGCTTTTGATAGTGTAAGTTGGAGTTTCTTTGGAAGGTATTGAAGGCCTATGAATTTCTAACAGTATTTATCAGGTGGCTGAAAGAATACATTTCCACTACCAGGTTCTATGTATTAATCAGTGGAAGTCCATCTACTCTTTTCAGGAAACTAAGGGGCGTAGGCAGGGATCCTCTTTTCCCCTTATTTGTTCATATTTTGTATGGAAATTCTAAATTCTATCATCAAGCTTGAAGTAGAGGCTAATCCTAACTTTAAATTCCATGTAAGATCTATAAAGCTTGGACTAACCAATTTGTCTATTGCAGATGATCTTCTCCTTTTTTGCAGGGTTAAGCCAGACTCAATATAAAACTTTATGAAGGCTCTAGAGAGATTCAAAAGCTTATCTGGATTGTAGGTCAATCTCAACAAAATTATGTTTATCATCTCCAAAGCTGTCTTTTCTATTGAATCTAGATTTGCTTCCATTACTGGTATGTCAATGAAGTCTCCTCCATTGCTTTATTTGGGACTTCTAGTTTCCACCACGAGGTTGAGCATCTTGAATGCATTCCACTCATTGAAACAATTCAAAAGCGGATTCATTCATGGGTGAATAAATTCTTATCTTATGTAGGGAAGGTACAACTTATTAAATCAATGCTCAATTCTTCACACATTTATTGGAGTTTGCATATCTTCTTATCCAAAGGAGTCATCATGACAGTGGAAAGATTATTCAAGAACTTCCTATGGAATCATTCTATTGGAAATAAAAGGGAAGTTAAGGTGAAATGGATGGATATATAATGTCTTAAAGATGAGAGAGAGTTAAACATTAGTTCAGTTGTACTCTCTAACCAAGCTTTCATCCTTAAGAGACTTTGGTGGATACTTGAAGACACAAAATCACTATGGATTAGGTGGATCCATTCCTACTTCCTCGAGGGTAGATGTATTTGGAAGATAAGTAAGAGTCCTTCTAACTCTTACTTCTTAAATTAATTATTGCACCTGCGGAGTTTAGTTCATGATGATGTCAAGTGTAAAGTTAGCAATAAGTTACTAACCATTCTATAGTTTGACAATTGGTCAGGTCAGGGCTCTCTTATCCATCATCTACCCCCATCAATGATCTCTATTTTTCCCCTTCATATTAAACTCAGTTCATTCATTGATGGTAACCTTTGGAGACTTCCTGCTCCTCTTAGTCAGCTACAACCACAATATCCCCCACATTCATCCAGTGCAAACACCTTTTATTGGAGAGACCTTCCAACTTGCAAACTCTTGAACAATATTACTATGGATAAGCTCAGATTGAAGAATCCAAAAGTTAACAGGAGCATAATCATTTGGCACAATATTCTTCCTCGAAAGGTAACTTTTGTTTTATGGCTTATTATCAAGAATCAGCTTAATACTGCAACAGAAGCTGCTCTCTATGTTTTATATAATATGAAACTAGAGATCATCTATTTTCATATGTCTATTTTCTAAGTTTATTTAGGAACAGGTGAAGCTAAAATGTTTATGGAATGGTTCTGATAATTCTATTTCCATCATTATACATTGGCTAGCCACAGAAGCCTCTATTCCTATGATGGACAAATTGATTTACTTACTGGCTATGGGATTATGTGTACAAACAATCTGGAAAGATAGGAATGTGAGAAAGTTTGAATCCAAATGCAAAACTATAGATGCACTTATCATTGAAGTTATAAATGAGACTCGAGAAATTATTTTACTGAAGAATCTTGCATTAGATTGTAGTTCCACTCTACTACGTTCATTGAATCTCTAAGTCATGTGCTACTTACATACTCAATGTTCTCTTTTGTGTTTTAGGCATATCCATTGTGCTACTTTATGTTAAGGGTTTATCCCATGAACCTCCTTTGAGGATGTAAACTTCTTTATTTATTAATTCATTCCTTCTTTCCTTTTTTAAAAAAGAAAATAACAAGAATCAAATGAAGCTTGATATTTTATGCATATAATTTGATTGTGAGTGCATAAGTTGCATATTTTGTTTATATGTTTGATATATTTATTGGATGCATGTTTTATGTATGTGATATTATTACAAGTAATTTTGTGTTTGATGAGACAAACAATATTAAATCCCTCCTTAAAAATATTAAGTACATGTTTTGAATATGATTGTTGCCTTTCATTGTTATAAGAATAAACCAAAGTTCTATTTATTATTAGGTTTGTTGAGCAAACTCAAGGTCATTTAAACCCGAATATGTTTAGTTTTATGACAGTGGTTCCTACTTAACTAAAATTGTATGATTTAGATGAGCAAACTCATAATCATGGGTTAGGAATAACATATAATATATGTTTTGAAAAAAATTGTCACCTAATGGATCTAGGAGTCATATAAGATGTGATTGATAAAGTTGTTATCTGCCTAATTTAAGTTTAGTTAGTTTGATGAGCAAACTCAAGATCAACTAAATTTGAGTAGAATCCTAGCCCATTATAAAGATTAGAGAAATCTTTCTAAATAATATTTAAGGATATTATTTTGAATAAAATAATGGGAGTAACTAATACATAATTAAAGCCCTAATCTTATTTGGTAGTCATGAAATATAATCAATTATTTGCTTTTCTTACATTTATATTTTGTTTTTGAGTGGAATTTACCTTGTGTAATATAGTTGATACTAAGTTAGTAAACCCAATTTCTTGGACATAGGTTATGTTTGAGAAGAGTTCTCAAAGTTTGATAAAAAAATTGTATGTCTATTATGCAATTTTGCTATTGATCCCTATTGAGGATTTGGTGTTAAAGTTTTAGAGATATGGCAAATTCATATAGATGACATAATGTATTGACATTTTAAGTTAAGTAATGTCTCATAAACTTTGACGACAACATGTAAAATGTATGTCAACATAATTATAACAAAATGTAAGAGGTTGCATAAAGTAGAGCTGAAGGGGATACGATCATGATAAAATTGCTTCACTCAATTTAGCCTACTAAAAGCATAAACATGGACATCAATTAAAGGCTTTGCTATAGAATGATAATAGTTATCATTACAAGAATTGATTGCATGACTTTTCTTGCCTATACTAAATATGATAGATATCATATATATAATTAATTTAGATTCAACATTACTATAATGTTTAAGAAATTATAAGAAATAGATTGTTAAGTGAAAGTAGTTAATCTAAGTTTATGTAAATAGTTTGTATGTGTTGGATCAAAGAAGACTTATGCTTAACATAAGTAGTAAGAATAGAAAGTTGGATAACCGAGACAATCCTTTTATTCCATGTTGGTCAAATCAACATGATGAAAATCCTAATTAAGACTAAATTTACATACAAAGATATATGTACCCTTTTAATTATGAATCGTATAAAAATTATGAAACTTGTTAAGTTAGAGAATACCAAATCAACCTTTGGTAAAAGGACAACGTTGGTATTAAAATGTTAATTATATACGTGTGGTGTATTGGATGGAATAACAATTCATAAAAGGATGCTACTTATATTTCATTAGATAATAATGACTTTGTATGATATAATCATATATATTAAATGAAATATTGATTTAAATATTTTGAAAAGTTCAAATTGGTTAAATCTAAGTAGAAATTAAGCATTAAGAATGTTGCAACACTTCGATGAGATCAAAGTGGTGAGTTTTAAATCTTTCAGTTATCTATAAGGAATGGGCTTCTCTAATGAATATCTCCACAATAAAATTCTATAAAAGTATGGATTTATGTAAGGAGAAAAATACATATTGTATGATGCAATATTGTTTCTTCTATAATGATGCATAGTAAAATGACTGACCTTTAATAGTTCCAATTAAATCAATTAGCAGGATTATGTATTAGATATGAAATGCTAAGTCTTTGAAAAAGTCAAAGATAATGATTTAAGGATGTGATGCTTAGTTAAAGCATGTATTATCTACTAAGTTTAGAATTAAACTGGATAATAAAAGGTTAAGAGATAACCAAAAGGTTAAGAGATATCCAAAAGGTTAGATATAAAAGTATGTATTATCTACTAAGTTTAGAATTAAACTGGATAATAAAAGGTTAAGAGATATCCAAAATGATAGATATAATCTTACAAACTCATTGAACAAATTGTTTGTTTCAATGCACACTTATAGGAGAATGATTCTCAAGATAAGTAGTTGGAGTAAGATGAAATTTGAAAAGTTCAAATCTTATGACAATACACCCAATTAGAACTAGTTCCTTTGTTGATACATTTGATGTGTAGTTGAAAGGATAGGAGACATTGAAAATTCACTTTCATGATGAATTTAAATAAGTTTTTATGGAGATGATTGTGAATTTAAATCTACAAGAAGATTAGTGGGAGTATAGTTGTCCTCTTTAGTGAGAGTATATAGACACATATTACTCATAGAAAACAACAACTCTAATTTTAATTGTTGAAAATATAATTGTTTAAAAACAACTCTTGCTGGATATGAAAAGGTAACAACTTAATTCTGGGAATTAGATCTATAGAGATAAATTAGAAGTTGTTTACCTATTCTAAGTCTAAGGACATAGATAATGTACTAAATATGTTTAGTATTTGAGATATCTGTTACTTTCAAAGTATTAAAGATATCCATTATTCTATGTATAAGTTGATATTCGAGTTCAAGGTTATATGGACATTAAATTTAAAAGTAAATCCTAATTAAGGTCTATTTTACTTGAATAATATCATTTTAAGATTAAAAAGGTTCCAATATAGCAATAATCGCTAATTAAGCTAATACATTTTTATTTAGTAGATATTATTTATTTGATCAATAAGTTCTTTAAGGAACTTGATATAGTTCCTTGCATTATTTAAGAAAGTAATATACTGTGAAACATTAGAGCTATTGGGCATGTAAAAGAAACTAAGTTCTCATCAAAGATCTAAGTATGTAATTAAGCAATTTTTCTTAATTATGATAATAATTAAGATAAAAGTTGTAAGATTTAAACAAGTGCTCACTATAAAGAATCTTATAAAATTCTCTTATTAAGACACTATCCCAGTAGTAACATGATCATCATATGGTGATATGGTATAAATAATTAGACAATTGGCTTAGTGCAACTGAAAAAATGTTAGTTTATAACCTACAACCAATCAATTAGTTGTAGTTTAGTGACAATTATTTAAAGGCATTAATTATCTTATATATACTTAGATGTATGAGATAAAGTCTACAGGATAAATATATATTACAAATGAAATTATGATGAGATTATAATTATGAGATTCATATTGCATTTTTGTATTATCTCAAAATTGTGCATAGTTATTATTCTATTGAGACTAGACATTAATAGAACGTAAAGAGATTAGCACATGTTATATTTTTTTTATGAAGTATGCAATCGATCTCATAAACTAAATTATGGAGAGATACTTAAACAAACGTATGAGTGCTTGTTATAGAATAAGTTCATAGTGATGATAGTATAAGTGGTCATTTGACTTGAGGTTTCCAAAGTTATCTTATATACGGATTACTATGTATTGATACTACTTATGACCTATTCTAATGATGGATAGTTTAGTTGATAGTCATTGGATGTAACATGAACTATATGAAGGTAGTTGAGCAATTAATATAGGATTCATCACCCTAAAGTAATTAGGGAAAATGTTTCATTGTTTATGATTAGTATTGATTCGGGAAATCTTGGCCAAGGTGAAATGACGCTTTGTAAAATGATTCACAAATGTTATTAATTAAATAAATAACTAATGGTGGAGAACTAACATGATTGAACTCAAAATAGAGTGGACATTAATTTCATGCTCTATTTCTAATCAGAACATTGTCTAATGAAAGAATCACGAAAAGGTTAGTCAAAACTATTTTGACATTCCTAAATATTTGGGTGGTCTTGGTGTATTGCTAGACGTTAATCTTGAACTATGAATATAAATTGTTTAATTAGATAATTAAAGATAAATTAAATAGTTTAATTTATCTAATCTTAAATATGATTTCGAGTTATAATTTGTATACATTGCTAACATATTTGGGAACCTAATGGGTCACATAAAAAGAATGGGTTGAAGAGAGAAAAGATTTTTTAATCAAGTTAGACTTGATTATAAAGTTTGAAAAACTTTATGATTAAATATTTGATATTTAATAAATAATTTCCAATATAAGATATTGGATATTATTTGGGCATAACTAGCATTTAATCATAATTATTTGTCATTTTTATTAAAGTTTAATTAAAATTAGAATATAATTTTAGTTAAATTACTAAAATGTTCAAAACTTATTATAAATAGGTTTAAGTTCTAAGGGAACTAACATTCCTTACCTAACTCTCTCTGCAATAGTTGTAAAGTTCACTTCACTCGTTATGTGGATACTGTTAGAGGTCGGACACTTTTGCGGTTACAATGATAGAGATGAACCAATTTTAGAAATGATTCAAGAGATACGATAAGAATACGACCAAGATTCGAAATAAGGTACAAATTATAATTCTTACTTTGTTATGATTTATGTGTTAATTATTTTATAGAATTTTAAATGATCTTGGCTTTGGAAAATTAAATACGAAAATATTTCATAATTATTCTACTATATGCGGGATCGGATCCCAACCCGATTTCCTAACATTTCATAACTTATATATTACACATGTATTGCAATTGCCAGGATGACATTTATACATCTCTATATGCAAGTTTCTTTTGTTTTCTCTTACAAATTGGTAACATACGTCATATATGCCTATATAATCCTGCTTGTTGCTCAGATGCGAATCTTTTACTCACTGGAGAAAGCTTTCCAACGTCAATCCAAGTTGCAAGCTAGAGAAAAAGAAAAAGAGCAAGGTCTTGAACTCATTCCAAATTTCGATGTAGTGCATACCAATACTTTTTGTTGAATCATAAAAGCAAAGAAATCCCAAAGAATTTGACTGATTGGTCCATGTTATCCTTTTCACATGCAATAACCCAAAATTACTAAAATTTTCAAAACCAGCTGAAAATAGGCTTGAATTTTAAGAGAGTTAGTACTTCTTGTCTAACTCTCTTTGCAACAGTTGTAGAGTTCACTCAACTCATTATATGGATATTGTTAGGGTCTGTTTGGTTAGATGTTAATTAATGTAACGGAACGGAATGGAACGGAGTGGTTTATAATGTAATGAAATGTAAACCTTTAAAATGTTGTTTGGTTGGATGGAAGGGTTCATAATGTTACGTAGTAAAATATTATTTGGTTGGATGGATGGAATAGAATGTAATATATAATAAATGACGTTAATACCCTTATATTGTTAAACAACAGACCGAAGACGAAAATAAAAAATGAAGTTGAACGTGAAATTGACAAACAAGAATAGAAGTTACGGTTGTGACTTGTATTTGTCACAACCGTGACAAATAAAAATTTTAAATTAAATTTATTTTTTACATTAAAAATTTTATTTTATTTACTGATTATGTATAATTAATTATTAAATATATAAGAATATTATTATTAATTATTGATTAATTTTTTAATACAATAATTAATTATTGATTATTAATTATGTACAATAATTAATTATTGATTATTTTAAATAATTCTTGCAAGTTTGTGACTTGCAAGAGCAAGTTGCGGGTGTGACTTGCAAGTCACATTCACTCCCGTGACTTTGTCAGTGACGAAGACAGGCGGTGGCGGCGAACGGTGGCAAGGAAGGAGGCGGCGAACGGTGGTGAGGAAGGAGAAGGTGAATAAGGTGATGTTATTCGAAGGTTATTCATGAGGGAGGAGGAGATGTTATTCTTGGGATATATTAGGTATTATATATATATAAGGTTACGTTCCATTCCAAAACTCTCGATTCGGAGGTTTCTTATTTTCACTGTTTAGAATGGAATGGGACGTAACATGAAACCCTCCGCTTCCATTTCATTCCATTCCATTCCATTATGAAATCTCCAAACAAACGATAGAACTGTGTTACGTTCCATTCCATTTTATTATGAAACTCCATATCAAACAGAGCCTTAGAGATCGGACACTTATACGACTACAATAGTACAGATGGACCAATGTTAGAAATAATTCGAGATATACAATAAAAATATAACAAAACTTCAAAATAAGATATAAATTATGATTCTTATTTTATTATAATTTATGCACTAATTATTCTATAAAATTTTAAATGATCTTAGCTTTAAAAAAATATTTCAAATTATTCTGGTGCAAGGGGTATCGGCCGATATGCCAATATTTCATATCTTATATATTACACATGTATTGCAATTGCCGGAATGACATTTACACATCTCTATATGCAAGTTTCTTTTGTTTTCTCTTGCAAATTGGTAACAGTTTTACGTCACATATGCCTGTATCATCCTGCTTGTTGCTCAGATGCGAATCTTTTATTCACTGGAGAAATCTTTCCAATTACGTCACTTATGCCTGTATCATCCTGCTTGTTGCTCAGATGCGAATCTTTTATTCACTGGAGAAATCTTTCCAACGTCAATCCAAGCTGCAAGCTAGAGAAAACGAGCAAGGTCCTGAACTCATTCCATATTTCGATTTAGATGTAGTGCATACCAATACTTTTTGTTGAATCATAAAAGGAAAGAAATCCCAAAGAATTTGACTGATTGGTAATGTGATCCTTTTCACATGCAAGGACTCGAACAACTACTTATCGAATGCTGTACTTAAATTCTGCTTATGCTTTGGAGAATACTAACTTGATGCAAGAGAAAACCTGGCCCCGATTTAAATGCATTTCAAGGTGCTAGAGTGGGTAACACTGAAGAAATGTTGAAAAGGTCTCTCCATCCGATATTGGGCTATCTTTCTATGGAGAGCCATTTTAACTCACTCATATAGAACCTCTTCTCCATGCCTGAGATCACTCTTGCCCTGTGGGGATTTTTCATTTGATATATTATTATGTATAATCCAAGGAGATTATTGAAGAGTCCAGGTCAATGTCTGCTTGTCAATTTTGTTTCCTTTTCTTTAACAGCACAAATCGCTATATGAGGTTGTAATCAACCAAACAAGCACATCTGCCGTTGGCAGAAGAGCTCCCAATTCAACACTAGCTGGTTTGGATGAACATCAGCGCCAAAGAATCTAGGACCGGTAGATAAAATCTGGTCCAAAAAGTACATTATAGAATTATTTTCCTTTAAGAGAAGCTTATTATTTTTGGCAAAAAGGGGCAACATGAATGATTCTGGCTTAATTCGACGTCTACTTATGGCGAATCCATTTGTTATATAGGGGGGCAGCAGTAGCAATTTAACAGTTCTTCCATCTAACCAGTACATTTGGAAAATCCAGACTGTATACATCCTTCTAGCTACCCGTAACACATCCGTGATCAACAATGTACATCACAAAATGGTACAAGGCTCCAAAGCATATCCGAGGACAGATTATTACAAAAGCCAAGTTGCATTAACATGTCACAAGTTAAGTGGGTGGCTACGGTAGAACTCATTTTTCATTCCAAACCAGTAAGAATCAGGTATTCTGATATGCTATTGCCACAATCAACCAAAACTTTTCTTAAATTTGAACCCACGAACAAGACATCTTGTTCTCGAGGACAAACACTCTCTGTTGTGCTGACAATTATCTTAATGAACTGAGGCAAGACATAAATCTTCTTTTTTGTGTATGAGATTGCTAATTGAAATACCGAAAGTAACGGTGCGAGATTCTCTGATCTAGTGATCTTCTTCCTCTATTCTTATACATGAGCATCCACAAATTTTGAACTTTAAGAAGAGGAGCAGAGAATCTCCTGCCGAAAGTAACACATCACATGCCTCAAACTAAAAAGGTCTAGCATAGCATTGTCAGAGGCACAGACCTAAAAGACGACAAATGACTTTTGAGTCCTATATCATCCTCTAAAAAATTAGCATCGTTGTACTTGAATTAGCAATTAAATACTAACTTTGTTCTAATTCTTAAAATTTAATTTGAGTTTTAGGACAATATTTTGAAACAAGTTTTGACATCTCACCTCATTAGGTTATCTCCGACGAAGGCACCAAAACATCAAATTAAATTCACTCCAAAGAAGACACTAAAGTTGAACGTAAAAATGATGCAATGAATAGTAATGCACTAAACATAGTGTGTTACTATTCATGCACCAAATATGATAAAAAAATATTTTTGATCCTTTTTTTTTTTACATATTCTTTTTACGTCTTTCTCATATTTTGATTTATTAACATAATTTACTAAGTAATTAATTCTAAAATATATATTACTTTACACAGAATATATCATTACAAAGATCTCATTGAGACCTTTAACATGACACCAATATTGAATATAATATTAAATTTATTTTTAATATTTATTTATAAATGTATAAATTCATTCATAAAATATTTTAAGAATAAAAATTAAATTTAAAATAAAAGGTACATAAACTTAAAAGTAAAAT
>JAOQMM010000171.1:7548815-7558820 GCA_027563515.1 Erythroxylum platyclados | reverse complement strand
ACCCGCTTCCGACCACCAACCACCGCATCTGTCACCTTCTCATTTTCTCCATGTTTTTGGCTATCCTCGAAGTCAGTATCCATAATTCTCCGCCTCTACTCCCACCACCTTCTTTGTTTTTATTATTACTATTGTATCTGAATCTGCTGACTATTTCCAATACCAACCTTTCTTTTAGCCATTGTCGTATTTATCATCAAGACCATCTCTTATAGCGTTTAATCATACATGCCATGTTCAACATTTACTCCTTATCATTAATCCTGAATTCTGCCTTCGACTTGGCATCTGTCAGCTTAATCACCGGTCTTCTCTTCCTCTCTCTCGTCGCTTTAGCTTTCGTCTTCTATCTCCACCTCAAATCACGCAACTCCTACCATTTGCAACATTTCAACTCCCTCTGGGCCGTAAGGTTTCTTCTCGTGTTCCTTATCACCCTTTGGGCTCTCAACGACCTTCTTCGCTTACCTATCGTTCGCCGCCGATATCTCTATCCTTTTTTCCCTTCCCTAGACCGTTCACAACAAGCCAACCTCTGTAAACTCCACGCCGCTCTATCATTAGGACTCTTCGAGCCTGGTTTCCTTGTGGTTTTGCTCTTCCTCGTAAACGTGTCGATCAAGAAAAACACCCCACGAGGCTCGTGGGCTATTGCCTTCATTTTCGTAACCTGCTTGCCCATTTTCTCGTTACAAGTTGTGGTTTTGTTCACGTCAACGGTAGAGGGTCTTTTACCACCGATTTTTTGGCGAAGTTCGGTGGTTTCAAAGAGCACTCTTGAGAAGGAAACAGTTTTCTGCTCATACCCTTTAATGAATACACTAATATTCGGTGCTTTTGGGATCTGGTACTTGATTGGCTTCAGCTTATCATATTATAAAGCTGTAACCCTTGTAATCAACAAGGGTTTGAGGACTCGACTTTATTGGCTTGCCTTTGCGGTGATGGCAACATTGCCTCTGGAAATCGTAGCCCTTGCATTATCATTGTTGTGGAAGCCCGAGGAAGCACCCTTTGCCGCCTTTGTGTTTCTCGTGTTCTTCACCACTTTAGTTCTGGCGGTGGTCGGAGAGGGCATTTTGGTCATTAGACCTATCGCCGATTCGTTAGCTGCAAGCGAAGACGCTTGTCAGTTGTCATCTGGTGACCAATGGCGGTCGGAAGAGGAAGGACGGAGACAAGAATTAATGGATAGGATCGTCAGTATACGAGCGTAACATGAGTTGAACGAGTACGTGCAACAAGGAATTTTTTTTTTATTCTAAGTATTAATCAAATATGTTTTGGTACAAACAACTTTTTAAAGCTTCAAATTTATATTTTTTTCCCATTCTTAATTTTCTGTTTAATTGCGCGTAGTTTAAGGTTTTATAACAGAACTTATTGCCTCATTAACTGTGGTTTTGCAGCTTCTCAAACGTCTTCTCTATTAGATGTAATCTCCATGCATATTCACCCAGAACAAAAACAAAAATTCAGGAGTTCAAGGGTCAGAGTAATTACTCCGTAAAACCCTACCATGGCAACGTTGAGAACAGAGCTGGATGGCATATAATGTTCCTTCCAGACCATCGATTCGGGTTCAGAATTCCTCACACGCAAAGATGCTTACCATGGCAAAAACATATATATATATTCCAATAGATAACATGTCATCTTTAACCTATTGTGTGTGAACCTTGAGGGGCATGTTTCCTGAAGGCGAAGATTACTAGAAAAGATGTTGACTTTGGAAACGTAATCCATATTCGTCGTTGTTAAGTACTTGTATATTGTTGGAAGGTTACTGCACATTAGACGGATGTCAAGTCATTGTGGCAACTGATAGTTTGGCAGATGCATTGGACTCTTAGCTGAGTTACTGATTGGGAATAACGAGTAGTATAAGTTAATTTGTCCAAATGCAGTACATGAACCAACTATTAGGATAAATTTGGAAAGATAAAAAAAAATTGTCACGTTCTCGTCCAAAGTTTTGTGTAGTTTAGCATAATATAGAAATTAAATTGCTAATGACAGACTTGTGAAATGTTTAAATTTTGAAAGTTCACAAAAAATGTTTAAATTTAGTTTAAGCTTACATAGAATCAAAGATTTGTTTATTTCCGTTTTTCAAGTTCTAATTTTTGTGTCTTCCAAGATAATTGCTTAAAAGAATACCCAATTGTGCCAAAGTTACCGTCGGCAAACACCACATATTTCAAAAAGAAGTAATCATTGAAAAATAAACGACAATTATGACTTTTCAACATAAAAATTTTCCACCTATTAACAATCACACAATGAGCTATATCAGAGGTATACCCATCAAATAACTTAACTGATTTAAAAAATTAACAAAAAGTTTATTTCTCTTTTTTTGACATATCGTAATATGCAGGTTGAATCATGTATGACTCATCATCTCTCTTTTTCAAATGTAAATCTTTCCTTATATTCATGTCTTCCAAGTTTAATCTAACATTAATTATGTCTTTCGATTTTTCATCAATTCTCATCAAAGTATCTAAAATATTCTCACAAATTTTTTTTCAATACGCATGACATTAAGATTATGCCTCAATAGCCAATCTTTCTAATATGGAAAATTGAAAATTGTACTTTTTTTATTCCACTTAAGATCAAGAAAAGTTAACTTTTGCTTTTTATTACTTAGGTATTTGCCAGGTATAAACTCTTACAAATGTGATAATTGATCAAGCACATCATCACCTGACAAGTGCAAAAGGAACTTCACTATGTTTTACTTTGTCATTAAACAATTTGCTTCTTCACCATCTATGTCAATATTCCAAGTAACGATGATGTCTCATATAACATATTTTACTTTGTAGCCTCATTTAATGAGTTTGATGGTTACACACAGGACAGGTCATATGCCTTTTAGTACTCTATCAAGACAAATTGCCATAAGCTGAAAAATCATTTATAGTCCACAAAACAGCCACATGCATTCTAAAAAATAAAGTTTAGGATTTTCTAAAAATGTAGAGAAAAAGACAAAGGTTCTTTGTATCCAAGTGCATAAATTTCTAGCTTTTGTTTTTTTACTTTTTTTTTGAAAAATGGTAATTCATTGAATGAAAACAAATCAAAGAAAGGAGTACAAAAGGCTCAAAGGCCATCACGCAACAATCGTCTAGCCACTCTTAAACAAAACTAAGCAATGTGTAACTACAAACCAAATATCATATTAAACTAGACCACCGATCAGCTCACAAGATCTTCCAGTTCATGAGGATTCTGTTGCTAAATTTATGTTTATCCTTGTAAAGCTGCGTATACAATCTAATGCTGTTGAAAATGATCTCTGCGAGGACCTGCGAAGAGTTGGATGCTGATTTGAAAATCCTGCCATTGCGCTCATCTCAGATGCCAGCCACTATATACGAGATTGAAATGAAAAATAACCATCGGTTCCCCTCAGGTGTAAGTCTGATATGAGGACACCATACTGTGATGTCGGACCAATCCATTGGTGGATCAAAGATGTCAAACTTTGCCAAAATGGTTTTCTAGATAATAGCCGAGTAGGAGCAAGAGAAGAAGAGATGATCATGAGATTCGTCATGGGTTCTACATAGAGAGCACCAGTTTGGAATCATCAGAAACTTCCCAATCCTGTCCATTGTAGCCAGCCTGAAATTAAATGCTTGCTAAAGAATGTGTGCACGTTTGGGGTTATGGTTTTTACACCATACCACATGGTACCAAGGAACTAGAGGTTGCTTTATTCTATACACCAACCTGGCTGATTTTGCAGAGAAATATCCGTACCGTTCCAAGGTCCAAAGCATTTTGTCTGGACTTCCCGTTAGAGTGAAACTGGAGATTGAGTGGATTAAACTCGAAACGTTGTTGATGTAGTTGAGTTGTATTAGAGTAGTCAGCCCATGAGCCATACTAGCTATACCAGGAATATGATCCTTAAGAAGCTGAAGATCAGGAACTGAGTAGAGGGGCTCCCGATTGAACCAAAGGTCTGTCCAAAATCTAAAAGTTTCCCCATTGCCTATGAGGTAGCAACAGTGAGGCTTAAGTTTATCCCTTGTCTTTCCAATATGCCTCACTAAAGCTGAAGCATTTCTGGGGGTGGGAAAATCCCATAAAGACTTGTCTTGGATATAGAAAGCATTTATCCACTTCACCCAGAGAGATTGCCTATCGTGAATTAATCTCCATATTTTCTTGCTAAGCATGGACAGATTCATCAACTTGATGCTTAAAATGCCTAGTCCCCCTTACTTCTTAGGCAGACAAGTATTTGCCCATTTCACCTTTCCTGCTTTGGAAACCATTCTATACCCAGATCACAGGAAGTCCGTAAATATTTTATCAATTTTCTTAGTAATAAAGCTGGGAAAAACTAACTGGGAACCCCAGTGGATGGCCATGGATGACAGGACTGAATTGATGAGTTGAGCTCTGCCAGCTATGGAGAGTTCTCTGTGACTCCAGCAGCTGGTTTTGTTGGTAATCCTGTCTACGAGGTGCTTGAAATCATTGGATGAGGGATTCACATTTGAGATCGGAATGCCGAGATAAAAGACTGGTAGCCGTTGAGTTTTGAACCCAGAAATAGAGGCAAGGGTAGAGGCTAAGCTAGAAACACTTCTGGAAACATAGAGGGCACTTTTATTAAAATTAAACAACAAACTGAAAGGTTGATGAATAGATGAAGAGCTTTATTTAGCGTTGCAATGGAGTTACAGTCTGCCTTAGAAAATAAGAAAAGGTCATCGGCGAAACTTTGGCTTAAGATGTTAAGTTTCTTGCATTTACCATGATGCCTGAACTTGGAGTCTCTGCCCACTACTCTAAAAAGTAGTATGTTAAAAACTTCCATTGCCAATGAGAAGAGATAGGGGGATAGTGGATCCCCCTGCCTGATTCCTTTTCTTCCTTTGATTGTCTTTGTAGGGACCCCATTTATTAGATCTTGAAAGAAGTAGTACCGATGCATTGTTGTATCCAGTTGATAAAGTTTTTTAGAAAACCAAAGGCATCGAGCATATTGATGATGAAGTTCCAATCCAGCATATCATATGCTTTTTGGAAATTCACTGTGCAGTTCTTGTGACCTCTCTTCCTTGTATAGTTTCGAAAAAGTTCTTGCACAATGGAAATGTTATCGCCGATGGATCTTCCAGGGATGTAGGCACCTTGGTTGTGATTAATGTAATTTGGAATGACCACTTTGAGTCTTAGCGAAAGTACTTTAGAGATGACCTTATAGATGGTGTTGCAACATGCAATCGGTCGATAATCTCCGAAACTAACAGGATTATTCCCTTTAGGAACCAGTGTGATCAAGGTGCTGTTGATTTCTTGAATTAGCTTGCCCTTGTTGAAGAATTCCAGGATAGCGTCCACTACTATCCTGTTGGTGATGTGCCACGTTTTGAAGAAAAAGTTGGCATTGAAACCGTCCGGGCCAGGGGCTTTCTTAGGATGCAAGATTTTAAAAGCTTGATTAATTTCTTGAATGGTAATTGGAGCTGAAAGCGTATTAGAATCCAGACTTGAAATTTGGCTTTGAACAATTTCTTTGATAAGTTTAGCTGAGGATCTAGTAGTGGAGGCTGAGCCAAGGAGGTTAGTGAAATGTTCCTCTGCAGCCTTGATGATTTGAGATGGGGAATTCAGTGTGTTTCCTGAGTGGCAGATAGAGTGGATCCTGTTGGAATTGTTTCTGGAGGAGATAACTTTATGAAAGAAAGAAGTGCTCTAATCGCCATGTTGCAACCATTGAATCCTTAATCTTTGCTTCATCAGAGAGTTATGGAACTTCAAAGCTTGAGAATAATTACTCAGGGCCTGTTTCTCCTGATCTCAGTAGGAGCTGGAATGAGGGTTGTTGTAGAGGTAAGATTGCGCATCATCCAGTGCTGTCCTGACAGTTGAAATAAGATGAGAAGTGTTCCCAATATTCTGCCTATGAAAAAGTTTAATCTCCTTCCTAATATATTGGAGTTTTCTCATGAGAATAAATTGTTTGGTGCTAGTGAAGCAAATGTTAGATCCTCTTTCTACTGCTTGCTGGAAACGTGCAAGATCGACAAGAAAGTTGTTAAATCTGAAAGGGCATCGTGAGGGAGTTGGACTTCCAAAGGTAGTTACAATGGGTGAATGGTCTAAGAGTTTGGAGTTGGGGAAGAGCGACAAGGAGTGGGGAAAAGTTTGTAACTGATCCAAGTTGGCAAGGGATGTATCAAGTTTTCTCCTGATGAAAGATGAGCCAGACTGCTTGTTATTCCACGTGAAGAAGTTGCCTCCAAACGGAAGGTCAATGACTTGAATGTCATCAAGGCAAGCCTTGAATTCATCAAAGTGCTGTCTATAGGCAGTGACACCTTCTGAGTTATTAGAGGATATGGTTGCATTAAAATTGTCAAGGATGAGCCAAGGGGTATTGGTGTTAAGGGCAATGTCTCTAAGTTTACTCCTTAAACCGCATCTTTGGAATGGGTAGTTGAAAGCATACACAAGTGAGATGTGAACTACGGTATTGAGCTCAATCAGGACAGCTTCCAGATGAATGATTTGAGCAGTAGTGAGGATGTTCAGGACTAAAAGTTTGGTAGAATCATAAACTACAAGGATTCTACCATTTGGGTGGTCATCATAATTATGGATGAGTTTCCAGTCCTTTAGCAAAAGATCTAACAGATCACACTTGTCCTACTTTATTCGAGACTCCAAAATGCACAGCAAAATAGGCTTAGTTCCAGAGATGAAGTCTATTATCAAAAGCTTTCTTTTAGAGGAATTGAGACCCCTGATATTCTAGGCTGATATATTAATGTTAAAGGGCCTGAAGAGGTCCTTTGCTTCTACTAGCTCTACCCTTCTTCATAGGTTGAGAATTAGACTTTCCAGTGTTTGGATCAACAGTAATGAAATCTTTCATGGCCTAGGAGCTAACAGGGGTGGGTTTTGTTGGTTGCTCGTGGCCAGTGTGGGAGGAGGCTGCATGATTACTGGGATTCTCCAGAAAAGACTCCATAATAGAGTTGATGGGGAGGTCTTCAGAAGGTTCACTTATCTGCTCAAAGGAGTTGGAAGTTGGGACTGCCATATTTCTTGAAACAAGGCTAGTTTGGTCCGTAGGTACAGTGGAGTCAGTGATATTGACTTGGGCAATAGAGCCCTGCATCAGATTATCAAGACAGGGAGAATTGGGAATGGCCAAATCATCGAAGGTGCAGTGATGCTTGTTTATGTCTAATTGGTCAGAGGAGGCTTTGGCAGTAACTCCAGTGTCTGAGCCTCGAGCTAAAACTAATTGGTTCTGAATGTTATCAGTGCTTTCAATGTCATTAGAAAAGCTAGACTTGAAAACTCTTCCAGTAGGTTTCCATAACTCTTTGGTTGTGGTAGTTGGAGGCTTCCAGACATAAGTGATCTTGATAGTGTCATCAACAAGCTCCATATCATTATTGAGTCTAAGCAGTGGAATTTCATCTGGTAGATATGTTGTTGCATCAACCCCACACACACTCTGGCAAAGTTGATCCGATTTGTCTCTGCTGTGGCTTGGTCCATGCAGATAGCTTTCCCCACAAAGCTAGCTAGATGGCTTAACCCAGATGTTGTCCAGTATTCAAGAGGAATTTCATGAATGCATATCCATGCTGGGATGTTGGCTTGGTTGGGTTCCTGGCAATCAACTCCTACTCTCCAGTTCTGTAGGAGCAGCGATTTATTGTTGACATGCCATGGCCCTGATTCTAACACTCTTGTAGCATCTGACTTACTGTGAAATTTAAAGAAGAAGATGTCTTGGTCATTCACAAGGATATCTTTAAAACCTAAGGATTTCCAGTTATTCCAAGCCTAGTTTTTCATGACAGGAAAAGAGATTCTTTTGTCAAGGAAAAATCCTAGTAGTGTAGGGTTCCCTAATTTTGCGCCTGCTTTCAGAGTAGCTATATGGGGGAAACTCTGGAGTCTGCAGGAGGTAAATAAGAGAGTTTTAAACTATGATTTGAGTCACCTACAACCTGAGTTCAGGATCTTCTGGGAGTGCTAGCAGCAGACGGAGCAATGAGAAGGTCAGGTCTGGAATTGATGCTAGAAGGAAGAAGGGGAGGGTTTGGATGATGAGAGCTGGCAAGAGTTTTTGGAGTTAGGGGTAGAGCCGAAGGTTGAGTAGGGATGGGAATGAGAGTTTGAGAAGAGCTGGGGGGTTCAATGGGAAAAGGATTTTAGGTTTTCGAGGGCAAGCTAGGAAAGTCATCCGAAGAGCACTGCTCAAGGCAGATTGGATTACTAGCAGAAGACATGTAGTCTGACAAAGGAAGAATAGGAAAAGAGACAGGAGCCAAAAGGGGTAGGTGAAAAGGGAGGGAAAGTCGAAAGTACCAAAAGGCCCTCAAGGACACAAGGAACGGAGAATGACCGGAAGGTGGGCAGGAAAAGAGCACGACTCAGGGAGGCAGGGTTCAACGGGAGTCAGAAAGAAATCAACAGCTGAAAGAAGACAGTGGAGAGGAAGCCTAGTGACAAAAACCTGTGGAGTGGAAAGGTGAAGGTTGTAGAGAAAGGAGAGGGAGCATTCTCGTTCTCTCTCTACATTCTCTCTCACTTTGGACTTTTATTATTACTTAAAATTTTCCTTATTTGTTCCCCTACAAAAATAAAACCCTAGGATATCTCATGTTTTAAATTACCTAATAACCTTTTTCTTCACATTTATCCTTTTTACAAAATTAATGAGAATTCTTAAAAACACTAGTTGGCAAAAATTAAAACAAATATGTGTAAAAATTTAATTAAAATAAACTATTAATTATTAGAAATTAATTAAATTTTATTATAAATAACTATTCATAATTAGAGTTCAATAAAGACTAATTAATACTTAAAATTGGATATATAAAAATTACTTAAACCAAATATTGTGAAATTAGATAATGTTTACTATTATAAATGTAGCAAGACCAAAATTGAAATTTTGGTACGATGTAACTCAATATGAGTATATTTAAATTAAATCTTATGGGATGTAATCATTAAAAATAAAATAAATGGATATAAACATGGTTGAATAAAATTAATTGATACTTATCCCTTTTGTGTATCCTATTACATTAAAAAAAGGAGACCATGTGTATTTTTATTTCACAAAATTAGTGCATAAAGATAATTAAGATTAATTTTTTTATCACATGTACCTAAGTGAACTAGAAATGGAGTGAATGGACTAACAATAAATTGGTAAAAAGGTCAAACGAATTTAGAGATTTAAAAGATTATAAATAAAGTTAAGACATGGAGAGGTGTGTATGCATTAATCTTTTTTCATATTAGTTGCGGTTATTATTTATATGTGAAACATGTGAAAAATAATGTAAATATAAATAAATTGTTATTATTTAAATTTCTATTATTATGATTTTTGAAGATATGATTAATGTAAAATTATAAATTATACAGTACAATATATTGGAGAACTATTTTGAAATATTAAAAAAATTCAGAAACTATTTTATAAATTTAAAAAATGACCTAAAACAGTACCCGATTAATCGATATTGGTATCGTACCATAACTAAATCTAATACCAGTATGGATAAGGTATTCATAACATTGATCTTACGACTTGTTTGCACATCTTACCCAAGTTTCAAGGGAAATTCGAAACATCAGCTTTATCTTTTTTTCTTATTAATTTTTTTAATAAACATTCTTTAGATGAGAAAGTAAAAAGGAAAAAAAAAGTGAAACTGGGAAATCTGCCTTCGCCTTCAACCTCAGTTTTTGTCAACATTATGAATTTCGTATCGTACCAATTGATACCAATCGTTACCTTCCAACTGGAAAACTGTACGAAACTTGGTCCAATATCAGTTGGTCAGTACCGCAAATTTTTAAAAATTAGGTGACCATTAAAAAAAAAACTTAATCCACACCCCCCAACTATCTGCTTTTGCTACCCTCTCTCTCTCTCTCTCGATTTTCCTCTCCAATAGCAACTCTCCACTCCCTCTCTGACGACCACCC
>JAOQMM010000171.1:7531332-7548715 GCA_027563515.1 Erythroxylum platyclados | reverse complement strand
AGCCATCCGGCAGTTGGATGGTGTCGATTTTGCGTTTCTTTTTCCGAGCACTGGCCAGACGATGAAAGAAGTACGTATTCCTATCCCCATAAGCAGTCCAAGCCATGTTGGTTAGTACGTACTTAACCAAAATGTCAAGGCTTGGAACTTGGAAGTCATGATGATATTATGACCCAACAAAACACCCGTGTGCTTAAGGAAATTGTCAAATAGTTAACCAACTACCAAAACACCTTTTTTTATACGGAAGCTAACAGGACAATTTCAATTTCTTTCGTTTAGGCCAATCTTTTCGGTGTGATCTCACGTGAGAAGAAACAATCTTCAAAAATAAAAGATTTATTGTAGATTTATACAATATCATACCAAATTTAGTGTAGATTGTTCTACCTTTTCATATTCTTGGTGTCTTAAATGGTGAATTTAGTGAGTATGAATTCCTGAATTTATGGTAACTTATAATGTGCTTGATGGGAGCACATTCATATAGACTTTTTTTGCAAATTTTTGGGTTCACTAAGCTTCTTTTCTCTTATGAAACATACACCTTCAAAAGAGTTTAGAAGAATTCTAAAATGTATACTCTTCAAGAAAAGACAACAATGGTTGGAGATATTTCGTTTTTCTTTACATTTAGTTTATATGTTATTTTAACGTATATTATTATTGAATATATATATTAAAATTAGCTTACATTTGGTATCAGACCCATTTTAACCTTTGCCTTGTTGGAGTTTTAGGAGAATTTTAAATTCTGGAAATTTTTTCAGATTCGAAAAATTTCAATTTAGAGTTGTTTTTGGACATTTTTCTTACAATTAAAGATACAAATCTTCTATTAAGTGTTTTGGAAGTATTTCTATATTTAAAAAATTAGTTTTTATGGTATTTTTCTAGTCTAGTTTTGTTGGTATCTGACAGGTTGCGAACCGAGTTTGTTTGACCCGGCTGGAAGTTGAAGAGGACCTCACTAAACAACATCGTTTTGGTTGTTTATTGTTGTTTTAATAACCAATGAGACCAGATGATGTCGTTTTATTTGTTGTTGTTTTAATAAGAAACCCCGATGCTAAGGCTGAGACTCAAACCTGTGCCCTCATAGGAAGGCATGGTGAGTCTCAATCATCTGATCTACAGCTTATGTTCTGTTATATTATATGTTAAAATTATATTTGTATAAATGTATGTTATATACGGAAAGGTTAGGAGTCTTTCTATTCTTCTCTTTACATCATTTTTTAGTGAAAAAAAAATGGGTAGTGGCGAAAAGCATCGCTGGAATTTCCATATTCACTTGCCAAATCTTCATCATCACCGTGATCATGTGAAAAAGGAATTGAAAAATATACCAAAAGGGTGTCTGGCAATTTTGTTGGGTCAGGGTGAGGAGCAACAGCGGTTTGTTATCCCTGTGATCTACATCAGTCACCCACTTTTCATGCAATTACTCTAGGAAGCTGAGGAAGAGTTTGGATTTGATCAGCAAGGTCCCATTACCGTTCCTTGTCATGTGGAGGAGTTTAGAAACGTTCAAGGCATGATCGACAAGGAGACGACCAATGGTCCTCATTATCACCACCACCATGTCTTATGCTTTAGGGTTTTATTTCATGAAGAAGAAAACTATTTTCTTTTATTAATAATTTGTTTCTTCCTTTTCCATGCTAATTGGATTGCTTTGGACTAAAAAGAATCCAGTGTTTCTGGCTAAAAATGAAGCCTTATTTGTATTGTACATTTTGTATGTAACTCAAGAAAAAATATAAATGAAGTACGTATAATTGTATGTATAATTTCTTCTCTCTTTTAATTTGGCCAGAAGTAATATAAAATATACATCAACGTTTGAGAAGGCGGTTGAAACTTCGAAGAGGGCAGTCAAAGGCAAGCCATTAAAATATTTTTGAAGTATAATGTCTTTCCATTTCCACTGTTAGCTTATGGTTTACTGAAATGAAGCAAATGCATAAGCAACAATCCTAACAGAAAGTCTTTGTCTTTCAGTTAGTTGAATTGCAAATAGTACGTAACGGGAATGCAGTCACGAAGTATGACAAAATTGCATATAGCAGACTTGAAGCACACTCATCAATATTTAGACCATTTGGTGCCCCTTGAAGTCGTCAACAAGCTTTCACTGGGACCATGGGAGCTGGAAAGATGAGGCTTTATTTATTTATCGGTGTAGGAACCAGATGACTTGTACTAGCTCTAAGAGGCTCTTAAGTGAAAACCGTGATTGGATAAGCTAACGGTGGGAGTTCTCTACGAATTGGGAATTGGAAACCATCTGTCCATCTCCAAAGAAGTCGACAACCTTCGCTCATTTATATAAAGAAATCTCAAACTCCAGTTAGAATGCAATTGTATCCAAATGAAAGTTGGACCATTAGTATGAAAAAGAATATTACTTCTATTGAGGGAACACGCGTTGGTATACAAACTGGTCATTACAGATGGAACAATGTCTCACCTTCGCTCAAGTGTACTGTGGCTGTAGCCATTACGACACAACATTCAGACCGCCATGGCTGAAATCATATAGCTTTCATTTCACAATTTCCTGTCTAAACGTTAACTTATACAACTTACAATCTAAATTCTGAATAATATTGGGGCTATATCAAGAAATTATCAAAAAAAAAAAAAGAAGGACAAAAGAAATAAGAGAGAAAATAGAATCATTGGCTATGCTATCGCTGTTTTGCATTTGTATTGCGTATTGTCACGCCATGTAAGAATCTGGTATATCCAAGGAAGCTCAATTTTCCATCAGAAGTTCTGATCCAATCCTTGACTATAGAAAAAGCTTGAGGGCCCAGATTCATTTCCTGCTGCATAAATACTGCAGTTAGGCACATTCTTACTAAATTCACTACATAGTTTTAACTTGTAATCGGCTCACCAGTGCCAATTCCTCCACTGATATGGCTCTGTTTCCTTCTTGTTCAAAATATTCGAAAGCAATTTTGGCAATGTTCTCCCACTCTTCAAGGGCCTCAACCTGATATGGACTGATTGTGGCGGCACAGAATTCCTCAAATCCCAATTTCTTGTATGATAGTGGCTCCATCTGAAGTAATAAGCTGAAATTTAGTAATAAGAGAACGACACTATAGCGTTGCTATATCATAGACAATAAAACTGGAAGGTGTAGGCAATATAAATTAAAAATCATACCACATTTAAAATGTCAAAAATCCTTGCCTCCTTCATGGCATCAGTAACATGTCTCATTAAAGCCTGCATTTTCTCGGTGAGCGTCGGAGAGAGAGAAATGAGTTTATTGGATGACTAATGGCCATAAAAGTCATATTTGGTTTTCTCAATGAATTACAAAACACTATGTTTAGCAAATAAGAACATCCATCAAAGTTTCAAAAATTCTTCTCAGCGAATAGAAGCTAAGAGAAGTATAAACCAACCACTCTGAAGTTATTGATAGACACAAGTCCATCTTTTGGCTCCAAGAGATTAAACTGAGCCTTAACATAGACGAGCTCCTCTTCTGGAATAGCTTTTGAAAGGGCCTGCAACGTGGATCAATATCAGACAAGAAAGGATACAAGTACTATAGCGAGAGATGCCTCTCCAGGTGGAAAGTGAATTTGCTTCAAAGAAAAAAATAGATCATTTCACTTAATGATACCTGAAATAGGTATTGATAAGGTCTATATACATCACGCAAAAGCACTCATAACTTAAGACATGAACCGACTTACTCTTTTGCTCATATATGAACTCTCTCTTTTACTCATTATTTTTCTGATGGTTGGGAGATGTGTTGATTAAGAAGTTCTGGGTGTTGTAATTACCTTCAATGCTGCACGCTTGAAAGGTGTTGCACGAACATATAATTTAACTAATTTGTAGATCTGAACATCTAATGGCACAGTTCTATCTTCATCTCGTAACCATGGGTGAGCTGCATATGAGTGCACCAACAAACTGGTCAACTACCAGCATATATGAAGAACAAAATATTATTCAAACAGTTTGTCCAATTTGAGAAATAGAAAACCAAATACTTTCAAAAGTTCCATCAAACAACTTACTTAAAGCTTGCACAGCAGTCATCCTTTTTCTATGGTCCTTATTGAGAAGCCTTTTCACAAAATCTTTAGCTTCTGGTGATACTGCTGGCCAAGGTGAATCTTCTAAGTTAGGATCAGCTCTTAGCACGGAACGAAAAATTCCAGATTCTGTTCGAGCCCAGAAAGGTCTACTTCCGCATAGCAAAATGTATGTTATCACACCAATACTCCACATATCAGCTTCAACACTGTACGACCTATGGAGGACCTCAGGTGCAACATAATACGCACTGCCAACAATATCATCAAGGCGTTGATCTGCACATAGATATGTATATATATGATGACTTTTGGTATACAATGTCAGAGATATAGATAAGTTGAAATTATCAAAACTAGAAGGAATTTGACATGGATTCTCGTACTGGAACTTGATGCACAATAATATGCTGTTTCTCTCCATAGAAAATATTTTCTAACTTCAAACAATAAAACGTATTCTCAAGCACATAAGAACACACAACCAAGCAAATTTTTCATAACCAAAAAAAAATAGTTAGTATCAAGGAGTTGATTTAAAAATAAAGTAATCAAAAGAAAGTAAGGATGACACCATGTTAAAACAATAAAACAATCATTGGACCTTGAAAGATTCGATGAATAACCAAACATTACCTGGCCTGATAAAATCAGATAGACCAAAGTCAATAATCTTCATCGGAGCATCCTCATCTTTTGTGGTGAAAAGAAAATTCTGCCAAGTGATAATAGTGTACTTGGTTAAAGGTAAGAAAAAGGACTGATGACACCTTCAAGATGATTTTTCATGGCATATGAGGTTCCAATTGACAAAGAGCCTTTATACATACACACGTATATGCACACATGTAGAGAGAAATACATGTTACTTGGGTCAAATGGTTGTACCTCTGGTTTTAGATCACGGTGCACAACACCTTGGAGGTGACAAAAGGCAACTACACTTAGTATTTGGACAACAATGGTTTTAGCATCGTCTTCTATGTATCTTCCACCTCTGCAGAAGAAAAAAGGAATTGCATAAAGTAATCATATCAACTTGAACTATGATGCACCAAGTGAAGAATCACATTGTTTACAAGGGTAATAAGCAACTATTCTCTTGTTACCTTGCTAAGATTCTGTCAAGGAGTTCTCCACCTTCACATAATCTAGTAGCAAAGATTTTAAAAAAAATTAGAAAAATTCCCATTCCAAAAATTAGAAAATGACTCCAAAATTAGGCAAACTTTATGGAATTCATAACCAAGAAAAGGATGATCCCACAACAAGGTCAATAATGAATATTAAGAACATCCCTTTACTAACAATCAAAAAATTATCTACCTATTTTACCATTTCATCTCCAAAAATGCGCCTAGATTAACATACACAAAAAAGAACTGCTTTCTCATTAATCTTTTCAGAAATTTCCCATTCTTAAGATAGAATATGTTATGACTATCAAGTTTATAAGAGCAAAGACATAGAAAAGAATTAAGATCATCCTAATGAAAGATGATTACAGGTAGAGATTGGATAATAATTCCAATGGATATCAGAAAGATATACATACTCCATAACTATGTAGACATTTTTGGCATCTTCAAACACATCATGAAATGTGATCATATGCTTATGTCCGGATAAAGCTTTCAATATCTTTACCTCCCGACGAACATCTTCAATTGATATTGCCGTTGTCATCTGCATTGACATTCTTTTATTACCAATACCTATAATGAATCTTATAGTAATCATTTTACAAGATAATCAGTTATTTGCTTACAAGGACATAAATCAAGAACAGATCTACTCCAAAACAGAACAAAGTGAAAATTTTATTATTATTGAAAAGTAGTATAAGGGCTTGATTGAAATTAAACAATTAAACAGTATTAACAGAAAGCATTTAGTATCAGACTTGTTGATTTGAATTACTAAAGACATCAACAAACAACTAGATGCAACAACAATAAATCAGTTATAGTTGATAACCATCTTCCTTTAGCCAACAACTGCTGTTACTTAAACTTGCATTACATAAGATATGAAGGCTATGTGGAGAAGCGGCATAAATAAAGCCCATCTGCACAATATTCCCCTTGAAATATGTATCATTTGCATTTTTGCAGAATGTTTTTAAGACTTAATAGACAAGAAATGGGAGATTTTTCAACCTCATTCTAATATGTGTTTTAGAGCTTCATAGTTTGCAAATTTGATGAAGCATAGCTGGCCTTTAAAAGATGGATACTAAGCAAATATCAGATCTGCAGTATAATGTAAGTTTTAATTGCTTGACATGCAGTTGGGTGGCTAACCCAGTAAATAAGTTTTGCTCGGTATTGTGATGCTAGTGCATAGTTCCCTATCGTGATTTATGTCCATTACAATTGTCAACAAATCGTGTGAAACTAAAAAACCTGTAGAAGAATTTGACCCAGAATGTAAATCAATCAGAAAATAATTTATTTCTTACAATTTTTCAGAAGGTTCAAGTATTATTCTGATTTCCCATGGCTTAACCACCCGAAATCTTAATAGCAACATATCTAGCAAAACTCGTGGCATGAGGCATCTGTCCTGGTAAAGCAAATTTCTTCTTCCTAAATCTTCACATTAAACATCATAAATGCACTAAAACATCCATTTTTCTGCTTCATTCATTTCATTTCATGAGCTCCAAAGCCCCTAAGATAGTAATGGGAAGATTAGAAGTATAACAACCTTCACAAGAACTGATTACAGGCCTCTAGACTATCATCTGACCTCTTCACGCATTATCAACGAGAATATCATCGAATCCTTGAGGTCAAAACCAAAACTATAAACTTTCCATCCACTCCCCAATTCAATAAATGATAAAATCAACCAGAATTAATAAGCTTGATGATTTCAAATTCGGATGCTAAATTGACAAACCCCACTAGAAAAAAGCTGAAAAACAAACTGGTGAACTAGCAAACCCAAACGCAAACGCACCTTAGCTTTGGAAATGATCTTGACAGCAACTTCTTGTCCCTTAAGCTGCCCCTTTTTGGCCTTAGCCAAACAAGTATGACCAAAATGCCCTCTCCCAACCTCTCTTCCCAACTCATACTTCCCTGCAAAATTCTTCGCGTAGCCGAAACTCTTGTCCAACGCCGTCAGCTCCTCATCCTCGCCGTCCTCCTCCGCCGCTCCCTCCCGATCCTCCGGTATCGTCCCCTGTTTCTTCTTCTTCAGCCCCGTCCGCCTCATGATCGCCATGATCGGCTTCGCCGGAGACGGAGGCGGTAACGGCCACTTGAACTTCCTGGCTGGCGTTGGGGACGGTCGCACTCCCGCCGGAAGCGGACTCGGGAATGGACTAGTAGTGTAGGAGTTGGTGCTAGGATCAACTGAATGCTGTGATGGAGCTTTCAGTGAAGCCGGCGACGGAGGAGGCTTGACGTGGTTGCCAGTGGTGCCGTTGCTTCCGGGTTTAGTTTCTCCGTTAGAGGGGGCAGAAACTAGGTCTTTGCTGCAGCAATGGCCCATCGTTGGATGCGAGTTGACAAATCGGAGGGTCAGACTTCAGAGCGTCAGATGGCGGAGAAGTGAGGAAGAAATTAGTTAAAGAAAATGACGATAAACTTAAATTCTTCACAATGACGGGAACTTTGAGAGAGAGGACTTAGGACTTAGCAGAGGGAGGAAAGTGAGAATTTTCAAAGTTATTGAAAAAGTTGCGCATATAACAAGTACCCATTCTTGGTACGAGAGTATAAACCAATTCTTCTTCGTCTATTAAAATGTGTCGTTTAGGCTTTATTGTGGGGTCCACTAACTACTTGGTTTGTTCTCTAAGAATCAAACTCCGTTTACTCTAACATTTTGATTATATAATATAACCCAAAAAAGACAAAAGTGATTTATGCTTTATATAATTTAAGATTTATTTTCGATATATTAACTGTTATCTAGAAGAAGAAATTGAAGAATTCAAAGATGTAAATTTTGAGAGGGATTCTTAAAAAAACTAATAAAATTATTTTTTTATAATTAAAGATTACGAGTTTAAATTATAAAAATAATCTCTTTGTAATAACGTAGAAGAATCAATAATTCCATAATTAGTAAGTTTTTTTAAGTCTAAAATCTAAATACAAAGAGGAAGTTGAAATTGCAGGTACATAGTACCCAGAAGCGTTATCTTGGAAGTTTGACATTATACGTACCTACAGCCTAGTCACGATTGACATCGATGGGGATGGCTAAGACAGACGGTGAATGTGATGATCCTTTGGTTGTACCGCTCGTGGCAAACTATGAAATTTTTATTGGATTCATGGAGGACTTTCCCACTTCCCAGACTCCTCAACTTCTCTCCATCTTCTTCCGGTCAGAAATCAACTTCAATGTCCCGGCTTTGAGGGAATTCACTGTCTTTTGTCTCAATTTGCTCCCAATCACTACCTTAAATGAATTTGTAATTAATTCTTTTGTCTCAATTTGCTCCCCATCCCTAGCTTATATAGTTAGTACCATTCAAACCATGCCATGAAAAAGGTCATACATTCAGAATGAGGAACGACGCAAGAAATTCCCAGGAAACCATAATTTAAGCACTGTTTATAAATTATAAAACTTGTTCTTTCTAAAAATGGGTCATGGGTTAATTAATAAATTTAGAGGAATATAAAAAGTGTATTAGAGTTGAAACTTTAATATTAAATGACTTAAAATATCATTAAATTCTAAAATAAAAATAAATAGGTATGTTTTATTAATATTAATATTTATTTTTAAAATATTAAATATATTTTAAATGTTAAAATAAGAATAGAAAATTTGAAAATAAAAACTAATTAGTTGATTAATAAATTTGATAAATTAAAATTTTATTTTGAACTATTTTTACATAAACTATGGAAATTTATTGTTAAATATTATATACAAGATTAAAATAAATAAATTTATCTCTAACTCTAATTTCGTGGCAAAAATGTGTAATGATATCAATTAAATAAGCTTTTGTTTTCTTAAAAAAATCGAAACAAAAATTCACAATAAAAAAAGTGGAATTAAACCACCCTTTTACATAAAAAGTTGATGAAATTATAGTCAACTAAAATATGATAATGCATTAATATTGAAAAATAAGAACTTAAAAGGATAAAGGAATCTGAGCATGTTAAAACTTGTTCGCCTAAGTAGTAACTACATATACAGTTGAGAGAGACCAATAAACTATGAATTTCGTCTTATTAACATTGGGAAGAATGTGGAGTGATAACAAAGTATGTTTTCTTTTATAATGTGTTTTTTTAGGTAAAAATTGATTAATAATTAAAATATGCATACATTACAATGTTGGACCATGTGTGAAGCCTTAGAAAAGAAGAATGGTCGGTGATATAATAAGGTTTGATTTTTAATGTCTCTTTTTTTATAATGTTATTGTTTTATAAGAAATTTGATTAATAATAAAAATATGTTATATGTTTCACTACTCTTTATTTAGGATTATGTAATCGTTTTGATTTAAATATTAATGATTTATGTTAATGTTATTTTCGATGGTCCCAAAAAGGCTTAACTTGATATGATTTGGAAATATATAAAGATAATACAAGAGTTAGATGACTTTGTCATGGGAAAAGCTTACTTTTAATTATGTTGAATACATTGGTAGGTATAAGAGTGAATGGCCTATTGCAATATTTAATATGTCACACAATGAGTTTGGTAGATATTATCGAATTATTGTTCAATGACAATAAAAGAAGATTATTTTTAAGTAAATAGGAGTTTATGAGACTTTAGTATAAGTTGTTAAGTGTGTGATAGTGTTTAACTCTCAACTTCCTCAACTAAAATTGTGGCAATGTTGAGATACATATTATGGGGGCCTTATTTTGCATATTCAAATTATGTTGAAGGATAAAAAGTGATTGATGTAATTGTTATAATTGAGGATATAGTATCCAGCATAATTAACCATAAATTTATACATTAACTGATGATGATATCCAACATAGTGGACCACAAATTTAAGAGTTTAATGTTGTTAAAAAAGTTTCATGGATAAGAGATGAGGTAGAAAATGGGAATAATGATAAAATGAAAGGAATACAGGTATCTCTCAAAAAATAATGATGAAATTATAGATGCTAAAAAGAGGATTTTAAACCTAACTTTAGAAAATGCTAATGCGGTTAATCCAAACTTGTTTTAAATAATGGTATAATAAAAGATGTTGTCTTTTGGTGTTCCTCTAAAAACACCCTTGGATAGTGAGAACCCCACTCAATAATTATAATTTTGTTTTTCAAAATTTTATTAATTTAATTCAAAATTGAAGTTACAATAATCACTTTATTGAATAGTCATCTACAATACAGATAATAACATCCCAATTAGAACCATCTCAACTAAAACTACAGTTGACCCAAACACTACCAACGATAAGAGTTACTAAGTCAAGAGTTTCCTCAAGCAAACTAATAACATCACCAATGTTAAACTAATCAATCGTTAGAGTTACAAGGTCAAGCACCATATTAATGAAACATAATAAAAGGCCACCACTGACAAGGTCAGCAAAAGTATGTCACAAATAAAATCGATGCTTGTTACATGAAGAAGGCCAAGCATATTGGTATGTTCCTTAGGTATGTATGGGATACTTAGGTTTTATGTGTTTTCTCTAAGATTAATGTTTGTGGCTTTATGTTTAAATAGCAAGTTTTTTATTTTTTTTTGGAGTTTATACATGGTTATATTACTTTTCTTTATTGCTAGAAATTAATTATAGTTGAGAACAAAACACAGTCTCCAATTTATTAAAGCTTAAAGATGTTCTGAACCTTAATTTCTTTAAAACATTTAGTCTTTATAATCTTTTTAATTCTGCCACTTTTGTTAGCTGTGTTTGTTTGATTGTTAGCTTTTATAGTATTTTTTTTCATCTTTTTTAATTTCAGTATTTAATTGAACAATTCATATATTTTATGTCAAGCAAGAATTTAGGCATTCTACATATTTAGCACCATCAAATAGAAGTGTTTAGTCCACACTAACAATAAAGTGTTTAGCATTTTGCATGTTGAAAAAAAATATATTGTAAATTCTATACGTTTTATAAATTCAACATGTTGAGCACAAAGTGTTAGGCATTATAAATGTTTTGTATTAAGAATTTTAAAAAATTAAACTTTTCTTCTTTGTTGTCTAGTATTTACATATTAAACTTTTCCCAAATAAAAGTTCTTCAATAAATTAAAATGACTAGCAAAGAGAAGAATGAAAGATAAATCAATGGATTATTTTGTCATCTAACTTTCAATTCACTTCTAATTTAATAAATGGAACCATTAAAAAAATAATTTAATAAAAGTCAAAATAATGATACAATTATAAGTCCATTAAAATGGCACTTTGAGATTTTACTTATAATGTAGTAAGTGGCATTACAAGTAATAAGAGACTTACAATATGACCTTGATTTATTTTTATAATTTGTACTACTTTATTGGTTTTCTCATGAATTAAGGAACCAAAATCATTGAAATTAATGTAATTTACATAATAACCTATATGATATGATTTATGAATAAAGGATTATTAAATGTTGTTGTTTATAAATGTCAACAAGATGTATTCCATCTCCTTTATTAATCTAGAAGAAGAAAAAGTTAACAATTAAACATTTAGACTCCATAGGTAAAGATGCACTCTCAATAAAATAAATTGATTTTCATAATTAAAGCCCTACCAATATTAGTAAATTCATTTCCTAACACCTGAATTAGAGTCAATATTACTTGGAGGATAAATTTCATCAGCAATTCTATACTTAATATATGAAAATTCAGTAACTTATTTTGCCTTTATATTGATTTTTCTTATTCATGTTTCAAAAATCAAGGTGTTATTAGAAATGGCTAAAGATTTTAATTCTATGATTAGATTTGAATGTTTTTATAGAGGTTTTTACAAGTATAATTCATGAGATACAGGGTGGAGAGAGATTGCTATGAAAATGATTCGAATGAGATTACATTGATATAGTTTATGCTAAATGCTAAGAATTTAGATTATGAGCAACTTCGAGAATTTATGTACAAATTTTCTAATAATTAATTTGAAGAGGTGAAGGAAATAAATAAATAAAATTTTAGAAACAAAATACAAGACAACATAGGTGTAATGTTGAGAAATATCATAAACTCTCAAATATTATTGACCCTATAGTTAATATTCCAATTAAAGTGAATGAGGATAATAATATTCTGTTGACAAACATCTCCTAATATGATAATAATTAAGATGTAGTGGAAGTTACAACCAATGAACAAACTATTGGTGGAAGCCTATAATTTGAAAAGGATTAAAATGACTCAACATTTATTGAAGAAGATTACATTGATTAACTATCACCTCAAGTCAGTGAATTGGTATACTCTAGTGAGGATATTGCAAATGATGTTTTTTATTATAAAATTTAAGATTATTCGTATAGTATATCTGAGTTTACTATTAGTATAGACCATGTTAAACTATGAGACAATAATTTGCAAGTTGATGATGAGGACCATAAATAACTTGGAAGGAAGTTTAAATGATGAAATAAAGAAGCTCAAATACCCTTATTTCAGTGTATTAAATGACATAAATTCCAAAATTAATCTCAATTAGGGGATGATATTTGATTAAATGTCTACATTTAAAAAATTCATTGAAGAATATAAGCATGCAAGACAAATTTGACTATATATACAAAAAAAAATGATAGGTCAATAGTTACTATTGAGTGTAAGAAGGATTGTGGGAGGAGAATACATCCTATTCTCACCCAAAATGGAGAAGCTTTTCAAATAAAGACATTCTAAGATAAGCATTGTTATGTTAAAGTAGAGAATAAAAAGCTTGATTACTAATTGATTGTAAGAAAGTGTATGGTACGATTTAAAGGTAGTCAAGTTAGGACATTTTTAGTTTGAAAGGAGAACTTTTAAGTGATCATCAATGAGAGATTTCATATATTGAAGCATACAAAGACAAAAGATATGCTTTTCATTTGGTGTTTGGAGATGAAGGAGCATAATATGATAAACTATGAGGTCTTTTGTTGGTTATTATGGAACACAATAAGGTTAACTTACTATATATTAAAGCTCCTAAAGTAATTTTTAACTCCTATTATGTTTTTGTTTAAGCAAGTGAAATCTCGCTTTATCGATGCTTGTAAAACCTATAATCTATATTAATAGGTGTCATTTGAAGATACAATATGGTATCCAATTTTTTACAGTAATAGGTAGAGATCCAAATGACAAATATACCTACTAACATATGTTATGGTAAGGAATAAAGAGTTATAGAAATGGTTTCTTGAAAATCTACTGGATGATATTAGCTTAACAAATCTTAGAATTTTTATAAATGAAAAAAAGTAAATTTAAATTTTGAATAATGATTTTCAAAAGTTTATTTTGACATACTTATATCCTTACTTTGTCTTTTAAACTGACTACATGGTCAATAACAACTACTTTATAATAATTTTTCCCACTATAGTTATCAATGTTGATTCTAAAATTTATGAGCAAACTTATAAATGAAATACATTGTTTTAAATTCATCAAAACCAATATATGGAATGTTTCCTTATATAATATAAGGTAAGGGTATAAAAAGGCATATGGCTAAGTTAGAGAGTACACATTAGGAAGCACATGACTAGTTTAACAAAATTCCTAAGAGAATATAGTACAAACATACTTTTAGTAAAAGATACAAGAGTGATCTTATATATATACATACATAAATACATATATATATATACATAATGCTTCAATTATTGTGGAATGCCAGGACAAACTAATTCTAACTTGCTTAGAGCTCCCCTAAAGGGTAACAATGAAGAGATTTCATTAAATAAAGAAACAAATATTGGTTACTTTTAATGGGAATACATGTCCAAAACATTCCACTAAAGCTTAAGGGGAAAAAAAAGATGTTACTAACTACTTGGATCATTTTGTAAGTGATGTAAATTTTAAGCTTGAGAATGACCTGAATCATCACCATATAGTTAATCTAAGAACAACGAAATGCACTTATGGAAAAATAAGACATGAATGATATTCCTTATAGTCATTTAATTTTAGAAATAAGTTTAAAAAGAGGAGAGATTCAAAATAATATATTCGCAAATATTACTTTAAAGAGGAATACTTAAGGTGTTATTATAAATTTATGAATCTAATTCTAAGTAAACAATTCTAGAAGTGCCTAGAGAAAAACAAGGATACTTTATTAATCATCTAACATATAAGAATAATGTCGGAAGTCTAAATAATAAGAGAACCTTATAATAGGAAGAAGGATACCCTATCAAACAGAATTATCAATCATGTCATTTATAAAAAATAGAAAAAAAGAATATAAATAGATTTAGGTCATATGAGTTTAGCTCTTCTGAAAAATTCACCTTTACAAAGATTCTCCAATAAATAAGACTATATCAAGGTGGTGTGACAACTATAACATATGAATCATTATGAAGTAGGAACATATGTCATCTAAAGAAAGTGATGTGGTTAATGTTCCACATACAAAGGAAAGCAACCTATCATTGTAACTAAAGATGAAAGGGAAGAAGTTACTTTTTAAGGATAAGACATTAGGTCATATATAAGATTGAGAGTATATTTTGGAGAAGGACCAATTAAGAGAATTATAAGTGAAGCTGAGTTGGGAACAATTAAACTTAATGGTAGACTACCTAGTTACTTATAATGAATTTTATATTTTATATTTTGTGTTGTTATATGTTGATCTAGTATGGACAAAATTTGTAAATATGTAAGACCATCATTTTTATTTATTTTTGGTAAAATTGTTATACTATACGTGATACTTTTTTATCTTTTAGATAAATATTATTGATAGTATGGTTTCACCCACCCATGTGTAACTTCTTATTAAGCGTGCCTTAGTTGTATACAATGTAATTGACAAAACTTTACTTTTACTATAAATGATGCCTTGTATAACTTTTGTGATTTTCAAAAAGATAATGCTAACTAGTTGTTATGATTTTTATAAGAATACTTTTCCAAAGGTGAGTAGCTGATGCTTATATAGGTAGATATGCCTTTTGAAGATGATGTGTAATGGTGTTTAAACAAAGAAAATAGAATGATTTACATGATTTCACTGATTTATAACTTACCATAATGATTTGTAATCAGAGTCGTTGACAATATTTTATGGGCCCTGGGCAAAGTAAAAAAAAGTCCCCATTTTTTACCTATTTTTGGGTCCTTATAAAGAATAAAAATAAGCAAAATATGGGTCATTTTTGTTGTTTTTTATGAAGTCATCCTATTTTACTTTATTTTATTTTTATAATGGTAAAAATAGGCCAGGCCTTATTTTATTATTTATAAAGATGGGCTCTGGGCAGGTGCCCGCCCTACCTTTGCCCAAGGCCGGCCCTGTTTGTAATGCTTTAATAATTCACAAAAGCATTTTTCATTCAATAAAGAGATTTAAGAATTACTATAAGCTATACATAACATATAAATATTACATTTTTATATGGTCTTAAAGCAATTTTTCATTAGTTTAACCAATATGGTCCATACATTACTATAGGGTGTTATAACATATAAAAGGTGCATTATTATCCATAAACAAATTAATCAAAAAATTTAAAACCTTGTTCCATAATGATTAGTGTCCATATTTGAACTTATCACCATTTGCTACCTCATTTCAATCATTGTCATTAATTATTCAAACACATATCAATAGAAGATCTATGCATTATCCATAATAATATCATCATATTCCAAATTCAACTAACTTGCTTTTGAACTCCCTAATGTTCATTATTTTCTTCTCTCGTAACCTATTCATCACATTTGCACTTCTCGGTATAAATTTGAGACCATACCATTTGAAAAAAAATTAATATTCTTTACCTTAACATTAAGATATATTATGATAGTCAATATCATGGTAAAAATCAACATTAAAATGTATTACTATCAATATATATATTACCCTCATGTTTCAAATATCTAAAAAAACCTCCTTTCAAGTTGTCTATGATGTTCTCAAAGGAGCCTCCAACCTATATGAAAAAAAAAAAAGATTTTGTTGTACACTTAATGTTGTAGTTGTGGATGATACCATGGAAAAAATCTTAAAGACCTTCTAGTACAACACCTAAGCTTTTCAAAATTCCAATAAGAAAAATATTTAGTAAAACTGCAATGTTCCAATGAAATTATTTTTAGTTATCACATTCTCATTTTGAAGTATCAAAGATGATTATATGATCCCTCAACTTGTCTTTAATTGACGTATTAAAGCCAAAAACTAAAAATAGACCAGTTCATGCCTATAATTGACAGCTTTTAAAATGTTGAAGCAAACTAATTCCAATTTATTCAATTAATTATAGTTTTAAGATACATTTTTCATTCTCAATTAAAATTGATAATTAATTACGAACATATAAATAAGTCAAATTGATTTCATATTGTTATAAAACCTAAAAGTCCATGTCCTACATTATAAATTGATCTAACCCAAGCTATTAACTATCAAGCATAAATACCTTTATTATTAATTACGAAGTCTCCCAAGCTAATTCGCCATACTTAAAGAATAAGGATGTCACTATGTTTAGAGTTTCCTATGTCATTCTCTCTAGGTTTTTCTATCACTATCAAAGAGGACGGAGAAAAAACTGAGTTTTGTTATTGAAGAGGAAGGAGAAGAAACAATGAGCTATTATTTTTATATCTAAAAACAAGGCGCAACATTGTCTATAATAAGTGAGACATGATATCATGACTAACATAGTCATTACATTCTATGTTATAAGCCATGGCATCTCCAATTTATTAAAATAACATTGTTTTCAGCTCTCTATTTGTGTCTCTATAATGAAGATAGACAGAAGATGAACAAATGATAACTAAATGAAATTGCAATGACTTAAATTATAGTTTCTAAAGTTTGAAGATTCAAACGAAAAAAAGTATAAATCACAGGTGAGCCACGTATAATTAACCTTAGTTACTACCGTAAATGAAAAGATGGTCCATTTAATGGAACTGCATCTATTATTTTAATTAAAATATATTTTAATTTTTTAAAATCAAAAGTTTATATTTCGACTTGTTTATAAAAAAGATTTTGATAAAAATATTTGATATGAAATTTTTATATTTCTACTCTAAAATATAGCATGGTTAATATGTGTATATATTTTTATTATTTAATTAATCATACATTCTTTAATATGTTAAATTTTAAAAATAATCAAAATTTAAAGATATTAT
>JAOQMM010000171.1:7506652-7519266 GCA_027563515.1 Erythroxylum platyclados | reverse complement strand
GAGGCTTGTTATAGAGTGTGTTCAACTTATTCAAAAACCTTGTCATAGTCACTTCTCTTTCCTCCTCTACATTAGTTGGACCCCCAACCTAACTCCCTGGATCCAGTTTTCCCTTAAGAGCAACCTGTTGAATTGTTTATGAAATTTATTTTTTTTCAAAATTATGAAAGAATTGCCTAAAATTTGTGAATAGGAATGGATGATTATGATAATTTAATATAAAGCAATCATAACAAATACAATAATAATAAACAGAATTATAGAAGAAAGTTTACAAATAATTTTTATAGTGATTCAGCTAACAAATTAGATATATTTTCACTCTCCAAGTTTCACTTGAGATTTTTCACTATCTTCTTTATCATTGTGGAAAAGAGCCTATATATATATATATATAGTCTTTCTTTACCAAGATTGAGGAGCAACCTTTACTTATCTTCTCGATGGTGAAATGCAGTTACAACAATTTAAATAGCAACAAATTGCCTAAACAACTTGGTAAACATATTTCCTAGTCATTTTAATAGTCTAAGGATCAAGTCAACTTAATAAATGAATGAAAGAAGTATTGGATAATCTTAAAACTCTCTTGCTAATGTCAAGGCTAATCAAAATATCATAAAGATATCCAACAACTAAATTATAAACTATTTGTACTTGTCTCTATCAAATATGCTTATTAGATATATAAATTAATTGTTATTACATATTAATTTAAAGACGTCAGTTAACTTAACTACCTATTCGGTTGATTGATGTCCTTATGAAAGAAGTTACAGTCATTGATTTAAAAATTTAAACTTATTTAAAGAGTTTTAATCTGTTTATGTCAATCAATGTGTGACCAAACTAGAAGTTTAACTCATGAAATGTGTTACATCAACCTAACTCCCTTTTAGAACAAGTTTTAAACATCAAAACACTACCTTAGGTCCACCTAATGTAATTAAAAATATTTTAAAAAAAGCTTTCCAGATTTTAAAGTTTAAAACTAATTGCTTTAATTTGATTAAGAGATAATTAAAAGTTTCTCAAGAAGTATTTTCAAGATTAAGAGACTTCTTTAAAGATCAAACTAAATCGTACTCCTGAATTTGAAAAATTATATGCATTAAAACCAATTCCTTATTGTTCTTCAACCACTTTATTTGTTTTCCACTTAAATCGTATTGAAACTCTTGAATTTGTTTTAAAACTCACTTGGCTTCATTTTTTTCTTAATGTTCACTTTACTCAATTTACTTTATGATACACGTATGGCTTAATTATGTTCATAAATTACCTTTTCCTTACATTTTTTAGTGGCCACGTCTTTTTAATTAAAAATAAACACTATTAACAATATACTTTATTACATTCAAAATGTAAATTAATTCTTTCATTGGTTCAACATTTTGTAGCATTTGCATAGAGGCTATGACAATTAAGACAAATTCTATTTATCAGCATTGTAAAGTAGGCAGTTACCCTTTTATATACTACCTACATTTAATTTTATATGTTCTTTAGAAGACATTGGATTAACTAAGATATTTTAGGCTAAATGAGCTATGTAATTAATACATATTGATTTTTAAAAACTATCAAAAAACCAAAAACTCAATTATTGACTCATCTTTATATTATATGATTGATTAATCTTATTATTTGTTATCGACAAATCTTTAATGTTTGGAATCTTCAAAAATGATATAGATGAATAAATAGACCAAAGTTCATAATTCCTCAATGAATCCTTCTGCTAGTAATAATTTCTTAATCGAATCATTTAAATAGTAAAAGAATTATTATGAGAAATGTATGAGTTTTAGTTTACATAGTCTTATAGATCTGCAATGTTGTATTTATTTATTATTACATTGATTTGTAATGTTAACATTGCATCCACATAATGACATATCAACATCGAGACTATGTGGCATGTTTCACATATTTTAGTGGGTTTCACAATATTATTATGTCATTATATTATGATGTGACTTGCTGATGTGTCTCTATGTGATTGTCATATTAACATTATATAGCAAGTTTCACATATTTTAATGGGTTTCACAATATTATTATGTCATTATGTTATAATGTAACGTGCTGATGTGTCTCTGATTGTCATATTAGCATTATATAACATGGTATGTTATGTTTACACTTTTGTTAATTATGATAATAGAAAATTAAAATTTTTAAAAATTAAGAATAATTAAATAGAAAATTTGAGTAAATAACTATATTGAAATTTTTTTAAAAGATGAATGAAGAAATTTTATTAACACTAGCAAAGTTATTCCACCATTACAATGAAAGAGATATTACAAAACAAACTAGAGATGGCAGGCCCAACCCTGCCCTACCCACGGGCTGGTCGGCTCACAGCCCAGCCCGACTATGGGCTGACCGGTCCGTGGTTAGCCCGTGGCCTGACCAGCCTAGTCCAGCTTTCAATTTTTAAAAAAAAATTTACAAAACGACGTCTTTTTGTACCGTCTGGTTAGGCCACGAGCACAGCCTGTGGCTCGGTTGGACCAAGCTATGTCGGCCCGTGGCCCGACCAACCTGAGCCAAAATCGGGTCGGGTTGAGCCGAATTGCCATCCCTAAAATAAACGATTGCTCAATACTGTAAGCCTGGGAGCTAAGTTTCAAATATTTCATATGAGTTTCATTTTTTATGTGAGATTTTTTTGTGCATTTCTTACGATCATGATTTCTCTAATCTAGTTTAGTGTGTAATTTGCTAGTTGATGGTTTTCAATGGCTTCCTTTTTGTAAATTTTGCTATTTCTTTCCATCCAGATTGAATAGATTGTAGATATGAAGGTTATCTTAAATAACATTATATTTTTCTTGAGATCCTTATCCTTTTTGATGGCCTTTGCCAAGACCCTACATTCATATGAGTGGCAATGGTCCATCAGTAAATGCAACACCCTACTCTAAATGACCTTTGAGTACCTGCACTGGAAAAAAGGATGATTTCTATCTTCCTCCTCTTCTTTGCTTAGGACACATATAGGGTTATAAGTTCCAAAACATTTGTCCTTAGTTCTAATCCTATTCTTTATAACTAACCAATTGATCAACGATGCTTTTGGAGCCATGGTTTGGCTCCATATTAGTTCATGTCATGGCGCAATCTCTATACAAGTCTGTAAATTTTATAGCAAGAAGAATTTGTGAAAGACCCATTGTTAGCTAGCTAGATGATACTGTCATCCCTGTGCAAATGATAGAGATGAGCTAAATAATTTATCAATAAAGAGGAAACTCTAAATTACAATACCAATCCCCATTCTGTATGATTGAAGAAACTCAGCATTTGAAGAAATTCTAGTCCTTAAGTGTGTAAGCTCATTTCTCATTATTAAGGGTTGTGATCATTCCAATTGTTAAACTAGAACAGGAGCTTTCACCATTCCCTAATTTGTGCTTGATCTAAGGATATAAGGAATTTCTCAGTTTTAGCATATGTGTGAAATACTAAGAGTGTTCCCTGCTTATTTCCAACTGTTATATATTCTATCTTTTAGGTAGAACTTATTGATCCATAATGTTCCTTTGTTGGCATTTAACCTTCATATCCTCTTACTTAGAAGGAATTTCTGCATAAGAGATATAGGAACAATTCCTAATCCTCCCTCTTTCCTTGGAACAAATATTTCATCTTATTTGAACTTTGCCATTTTTGAATTTTCTGCCTTACCAGACCATAGGAATGCTTTGATACTCCTTTCAATCTCCTTAGTGTCTCTCTTAGGAAGTGCCCGATGAGCCCTCCAGTGCACATATAGACTTCTTAATACATAATTGATGAAGGTCAGTCTAGCACTAAAAGATAAAAATCTATTTTACCAAGCGTTGATTATTGCTTTATATGATTCAATCAATGGAATGCAATCAGTATATTTTGGCTTAACATTGGTAATAAGGATACCAAGATATTTGAAATGAGGAGTTTGAATTCTGAATCTAGCTCTTTTGTTTAACTTTATCGGATTCCTCACATCAGATGAATTGAATATATTGCTTTTGGTAACATTAACTTCCAGTCCATAACAATTTGTGAAAAACTTCAAAATACCTAACATGATCTCAATGGATTAGATATCAACTCCACACAATAATATCAAGTCATATGTAAAAGCCAAGTGACTGATCCTTAACTCCTTACATCTGTGATGGTATTAAAACCTGCCATTGCAAGACATTAAGGAGTTGAGCATTCTGGATAGTGCTTCCATTGCCAAGGTGAATAAGTAAGGAGAAAAGCAGTCCCTTGTCTTATTCCTCTAGTGTGTCTGAAGATTTGAGTAGTTGCCCCATTTAGCAAAATGCTGAATGAGGTTGTAGTAATGCATTCCATTATCCATTTCACAAACTGAGATGAGAATCAAAGTGCTTGTAAACATGTTTCAATAAAGTCCCATCTGATGTTATCAAAGGCTTTGAAGAAATCAACCTTGAACGTACACCTTTTTATGGATCTTTCTGTAGTGTAGTCCTTCATCAATTCCTGAATAAGCAAAATGTTATCTCTGATAGACCTCCCAGTTATGAAAGCACCTTAAGCTAAATTGATAACATCTTTAATGCTCGCTTCAATCTGTTAGCAAGGAGCTTGGAAATTACCTTATAGGCTCTATTGCAACATAATATAGGTCTATAATCCATCATTGAAGAGGGATTTTTCTTCTTTGGGATAAGGCAGATATAAGATTTATTCATTTCCTTCAACATAATTGATGAAGTAAAGAATTAATGTACAGCTTCAGTGAGAAAGTTACCAGCAACATCCCAAGTCTCCTAAAAGAACAATGTAGAATAGCCATCAAGACTAGGTGCTTTGGAGAGGTTTAGGATAAAGAGAACATCTCTAATCTCCTATTGTGAGAAGGGTAACATCAAGGATTCCCTCATCTCCTGACCAATTCCATTCTCAAAGAATTTGTTGATGTTTATGTCTCCAAGGATGTTAATTCTACTAATTCCATTAGCTTAATAAAGTACTTTAGATCCATATCCTCCACCTTATTCTAAGTAATATGGTGATTCGCATAATTGTCTTGGAGCACAGAGATTTTATTTTTGTTTCTTCTGGCTAGAATAGAGCAATGAAGAATTTTGTGTTATCATCCCTTTCCTATTAACCAAGTGATCCTTAATTTTTGCCTTAGTATTGAATTGTGTAGGCATATAGCACTATGATACTCCTTCATATTCTGGTTCTCTATCATTCTCATTGCTTTATTGTGAGGATGCTTATAACAGTTTTTTTAGGTGTATCTCATATTGCTTTTAGCTTCTGTTACACCTTCAGCATGTTCTTTAGTAAAAACATTGATTACAACTTTAACAGTTTTGGGTTTCCTTATGAGCTTGAAAGCCTTATATCCTTTCACTTCCTTTCTCCAATTTGTAAGTACCATTTCCTAAAAACCTTCTTTTTGTGTTAATCGATTAGAAAACCTAAATGGAGATTAAGATGTTTTAAAAGGGCAAAAACTCATAATTTCTATGCAAGAGTGATCAACGCAAACATTGTCTCTAGAGTGAGAATAAGATTGTGAAAATTGATTAAGCCAATGTTGTTTAACCATCACTCTATCTGGCTTCTTCCTAATCAACAAATCCCCTTGTTATTTGTTTTTCCAAGTGAAAAGGCAACATGTATAGTTTAGATCCACAAGATTAACCTTTTGTATAAGGTTAGTGAGCTCCTTATAGGCACTTTTATAATAAGTTTTACCACCTTCAACTTCTAGAGAGGATAAAATAAAGTCAAAGTCACCATTTGTCACCAAAGGCTTAGCTACTCCTGTATTTATAGCTTTGATGTCTTCCTAAAGTTTAGCTCTTTGAAATAAGAAGTTTGAGGTATAAATTAATTTTAGTTCAAATATAATATGCACGCCTTGAATATAACATTTCAAATGTAAGAGTTGGGAACTAGGACCCCACAGAGGGTCGCACCAAAGAGGTTGTACCAATGCGGCAACAAATATGTCATAGGAGGTAACTTTCCAAAAAAGAGAAGTGTCAAGGGTAGAGAGGTAAAATGTTAGAGAGAACTAGAGAAAAGTAAGAGAAACAGAGAATTGAAATCTAACTTATTAATGCACACTTTAACTATATTGAAAAACTTGATATAGTAGAAGAACTAATCATAATATTATCCCTTATATCAATTCAAACTTATTAGCAAGATTAAAAATACATAATTAATGAACAAATATGTAATAGGTAACTAACTTAACTCGTGGAAAAATAATTGTGATACTATTTAGTTCTCAAAAGTATATTGTTAAATTCTTCCTATCCAAATTCTATTATATCAAGGTCAAAAATATGAATTTAATTTGAAAACTAATATTACAAGTATATCAACTTAATGTTAATCTTTTTCACTTGGATTGGTATATCTCAATCAAAGCTTATAAACTAACTTATATTTATTGACATTTACAAGGATAATATGTTAAATAAATCAATGTGGACTAACATAATCTTATTATATTTAACATCTTAATTATGTGCATGTGACATTTGGGTCTATAAGATGAACATTATATTGCTAACCATATTATATGTCTTTGGTCCATTCATTAATCTTGCTTAGGCCTACCTATTAGGCTTATAACCCACGACAAAATATATTTTAACCAAATTGATATATTCTTGCTTATTATCAAGTTTAGTGATATGTTTGTGTGTAGAAAAAATTGACGAATAGGATTCAAAGAGCTCTAGTTTTCTTCTTCATTATATTTATTCTTGTCTTGTAATAATTTATAAAGGATTGATGTCTTATAATCAATTTTCACCATCTTTAGTAGGTAAACTTTCTAATCTTATTTGATGCATATGTTTTAAATCTATGAAAGTTATTGTGGTTTGTTGTGTCATTGAATGTTTGATTATGTGGCTTGAATCATATCGATATTATGCATTCAATACTTTGTTTGTTACCTAAATTCAATAATTGGTATTAGGGTGACCTTCATAAATTTTGAAGTTGAATTTTGTCTTTTTTATTCTATTCCCTTTTTTATACTTGTAGTCAGGTATTACACCCAACTTTTGGGAAACTTAAGTTTAATTGTTTTGGGGGGCATAAACACCACATGTATCATTCATATAAGTGTTTACATGTGCTTTAGGTAGGATTTTTCAAACAAAAGGGGCAAATGAATCTAATTTTTTAGAACCTCCAACAATGGCCAAAACCATTTATTATTTGATCTCCTCGTTGGTTGATTCTATTTTTCATATGGATGTTATATATCCCTTAATTTTTGGAAAAGGAGCAAAACCCCTCTAAGATTGTAGGAAACGGCTTCTTCGAAAGTGAGATATTACCAAGTTGGGTTGTAGGCTGAACACTGGTCATACAATTAAGACAAGATATGTACAATTTTGTTGTTGTTGAGTATTTGCAATTTTTCCATTGTCATATATTTACAGTTGTACTATTGCCACATATTTACATTTTTACCATTGTTGCATATTTACAGTTTACCGCTGCTGTATATTTATAGTTTTGTCATTGTTATATATTTATAATTTACCCTTATAACCTACTTATAATTTTGTTCCTAGAAAAAAAATCTATCATTTTTTACTTTTTTGAGAGAAATGTCTTGGCATGTTTTATTTATTACAAAATTTTCCTTACATTGAATATTTTATCCATTTAAAAGATAACTTTACAATATTTTGGATAACTTTTCTTGTTATTTTGACTAGTTATTTTTTGTTTAATATAGTATTTTGATTTTCTTAATTTTGTTATCATATTCTGGATATAATTAAACATTGTGTGTTTCTTGTAAGTCTAGGCATTCAAATATATTCTTAATATTGAGTTCTCCCAATATGATTTAACATTTTGCCTAAGATCCATACGAGCAATGAAATTATTATATTGATGGCTTAATTGTTTGGTAGGATAGATTCGTGAAGAGAATCTATTGAATATTATGAACCAATATAATGACAGTTAATTAATTCATTTGGTTATGATATTTAATGTATTACTCTACCTATGTACGAATCCATTTTTTGATGCTTAATAGACTCTAACATTTAATGATCACTTTTGTTGATTATTTAAGGAAGTTAAAGAAATAGCTAATAATATGATATTGTATTATATGTGTATTAATGTTGCTCTTATGATTTTTCTTCAAATTTGAATAATCCTCATTTCTTTGCCATTTTGAAACTTAGTGGGATTAATAACAAACAATAATTCAAATCTCTTATGATGAATTTAATAATTATGAAACTAAACTTGGTCTTGAGAGAGGACTCTCTCACTAAACCTCCTATTGAGACTTTTACTAATGATAAGAAGCTTTATAATAACTAGGAGTACTCAAATCGATGTTTTTTTTATGAGCATAAGATATCACATAGAGGACTTTATATGTGATAGCATTCTAAAAGCTGAGAATGTTAAGAAGTTTCTTTAGGCTATTACTAAGAAATACAATTCTTAAAGAAAGAGAACAATGGCTCTTAAGCACTATGCATTCCATTACTTATGATGGTTTTAGTCAAATTAAAGAGCACACTAATAAGATTATAACTTGTTATCACAAGATTAAGGCTACAATATAGAACTTGATGAGGACTACATTATGTGGTTTATCATAAGGTCTTTTCCATCTCAGTTTGACTTTATTAGGTCCAATTGCAATGCTCAATAAGAGTAATGGACTGTAGAGGAGATGGAACCATTCTTACCAAATAGGAGGATGAGACGAAGAAGCAAAAGGCAAGGAGTGTGGTAATGGTTATAAGACAGAACTGCAATGGTAAGTAAAAGAAGTCTCCACCAAATAATACCAATAACAACAAGCCTTCTAAGAAAAAAATATAGGCAACAAAGGAAATAGGCAAGGATTGGCCATTGCTTCCAATGCTCTCAAGAATAAGGGTTTAAAAGGAAAATGTAACTACTGCCAAAAGTTTAGGCATATGAAAGAAGATCGTGGTTGAAGGCTAGACCAAAAAAAGAAAGGTAATAATTTAGTGATGGTTTGCTTGGAATCTAATATTGTTTATGCATCTTCTGATACTTAGTGGTTAGACACCATACTACAATTTATACTACCAATTCCTTGCAGGAAATGGTAATTAAAAAAAAGTTAACTAGTGTGGAGCATCATATATATCTATTTATATATGTATATGTATATATATGGGAGATGGTACAAATCATACATATATGAGAGACGATATAAGAAATAAAGTAGATTTTTTTTAAGATATCAAATTATAGCTTACTGTAGGATATTTTTTTAAAAGTCAAATGAAATTGCATACATTCTCTCAATTAGGAGGAATTTGTTTACTATAATTGATTTGGATATAACTAATTATAATTTTCTTTTTGGATATGGAAAATTGACTTTATACCATGAATGTATTTTGATTAGAATTAGAATTTTATATGAAAATCTTTATAAGATTAATTTATTGAATGTTTCATCGCTTACTTCCTCTTCTACTTCTCTTAATACTATTTCTACCATAAATAGGTTGAGTTTTAATAAAAAATATTTCATTTTAGGTCATAATCGATTGGATCAAATTTCTAGAAAAAAAATGAAAAATATTGATAAAGATTCTTATAAGATCTTGATTTTTTGGACTTTGACACTTGCATTGACTATTATAAAAGGGAAGTTGATTACCCAATATTAAAAACATTAATGTTGACAAATGCATATAACTAATTAAGTTAATCTATACCAATATTTCTAGGCCTTTTACTTATCCAACTATGTGTGGATATAAGTGTTTCATCAATTTTATTAATGAATTTTTCCATTAAGGTTTTGTTGAGATCATCCATGAGAAGACTGATTCTTTGGAAGCCTTTAAAGCCTTCAAAGTAAAAGTGAAACTTTAACAAGGGAAAAGGATCAAAGTGCTTCATTCTGATATATGGTGAGTATTATGGGAGATATGATGAGTCATAATCATGTACCTTTTGTAAGGTACCTATACGAGTACATTGATGCTTGATACTCCACACCTAGTACACATCATTAAATAGAGTTATAGAAATGAGAAATTCCATACTTCTTAACAAGGTTCAGTATGTTGGAGAACTATTCTTTGCTATAATTCCTATAGGATGATGCTTTGAGAACTACAACTCATATTTTAAATCAAATGCCCAATAAGTTTATTGCTAAGAGTCTTAAACTATGTTGACAAAAGAAGTCCAATTTGTGTCACTTTCATATTTGGGGTTGTAATAAATAAGTGAGATCCTACAATTTGCAATCTAAGAAACTTAAGAAACTGTTAGTGGTTATTTTATTGATTGTTATGTGGGATCAAGAGGTTCCAAGTTCTACTGTTTATGACAAACCACCAGAATTATTGAATCAAATTATGATATCTATTTTTAGGATGATATTAGTACAAGCCAAAGGCCTAGAAAAGTTATGTTCAACGAACACCTAATCATTGTCCATGTGCTTATCACTTTCATTCCAAAGTTAGCTCTATGATTAATCAACATCTAATACCTATTCAGGATGAACTTATTGAACAAGTAGCATAAGAGGCTTTAGAAATAGTCATATAAGATATGCATTTAAGGAGATAAAAAAGGATTTGAATACCTCTAATCTTTGATGACTATATTATATACTTATAAATGCATGAGTATGATATTGATGATACCTCATATTCAACTACCTATAATGAAGTCGTCTTTAATCCCTAATCTAATCTTTGGGATGAATATTATGAACAATAAGTTGGACTCCAAGTCACAAAATAAATTTTAGAGCTTGGTAAAGTTATCGAAAAGTTGTAGGCCTATAAGATACAAATGGGTATTCGATACTAATAGTGATGTTAAAGATCAAGTAGAGAGCTAGAAAGCAAGGTTAGTATCTAAAGCGTGTAGTGAACAATAAGTTATTGAATACAAAGAGACCTCTCTTGTTTCCATTAAGCATTATTTACAGGTCATTATGGAAATTTTGGTTCATTTTTAACTTTTAACTTAGAGTTCCATGTGAGAATGACTTTCTTAAATAGAGATTTAAGTGAAGATGTCAACATGGTTCAATTTACTAGTTTTGAGTTAGTTAAGAAAGAAAATATGGTCTATAAGCTCCAAAAGTCAATAGATTACTTAAAACAAAATTCAAGGGAGTTTTGTTCAAAAATTTTTTTTCAAGGGAGTTATATCTCAAGTTTGATGAAATTGTCATTAGTAACAGCTTTAAAGAAAATATTGTCAATCAATATATACATAAAGGTCAGTGGAAGCAAGTACATATTTATGGTTTTATATGTTTATAATATCTTGCTTGCTGCTTATTAGAATATGTACAATTAATTTAATTATATAAAAATATACAGCAAATTTATCATATTACATATTTCATTGGAAATATTAAAATTTTATTAAAAATATTTAATTTTTTATAGTTTTGAATTATAAAAATAAAATTTTGTTTTGAAAATTATTGTTAATTTAAAAAACATGTTTCTTTAAACAAGTTATCTAGAGACTTTGAATAGAGAAATTAATGAGATACATTATTTTCTATAGTACTTTTCCTGTATTTGAATTATAAAAATAAAAAATTCTTTTCAAAAATAGATTTCCGATTTAAAAACATAATTTAATAAAAATAACCTTCTTAAAAAACTTATCAAAGAGCTTTGAATATACAAATTATTATAGATAGATTATTTTCTTTTACATTACTTTTTGTTCTATTACTTTGCTATGAATATAATTCTTTATTCAATAATCATTTTTTTTTAACCAATGAACTTTTTCCTAACTGATGACCTTTGATTGTTTCAACATGTGACTACGTATGTTATACATTTTATTCATTCAAATGTATAAGCAGGTGTATAAAATTTTTGCTATTTATACTTATCAAATGTAAACGCTAAAATATATCAATGTGTCCATATGTTTTTGTATGACACAACTTTTGATATATAAAGCGATATATAATAAAAGGAACTGCTTGAATAGACCATTTCATAAAAAATTTATCCATCTAAGTTACATATCCACATATACAATAATAAAAAGGTAACACTTTAAGAAATTAATTCAATGTATTTAAAGCTTTATACCATGTATTACATTTAAGTTTGAGTTTATCAACTATTTTCTTTTTGGAAATTGAGTTTATCAACTGTTGCATCATTATTTATGGAAAATTGAGAATACAACTTTATTACCATCCCACTTTTTATGAAATTAGTTGCTACAATTTACGTTAGAAATGAAAGATTTGCTAAATTATGTTGTCGTCAATATGTTTGGTGTATCATTGAAATACCTTACAATGTGTCATTTTGTAAGCATAAAAGAGGTACAGTCGTATGCATCATTTATAGAACTTTAGTTATATTTTTGTTGAAGAAAGAGTTATAATCGTTTAATGTTTCAATAACTTTATATTTAATAAAATAATGTAAAACATAAAAATTTAATAACTTTAAATTTGATAAATAATAATAATTTCTTAATTTCTTAATGAAAATTGCTGAATTATCGTATAAGAAAATAACATGAAACATATCCTAGGTCCAAGGTTCACATACACTTCCGCGTGCATATCT
>JAOQMM010000171.1:7453163-7467849 GCA_027563515.1 Erythroxylum platyclados | reverse complement strand
CCTAGGTGTCGGTTCTAGAAGTTCCTAGGGGAAATTACTCTCTCTCGAGTTATAATCTCAACCCTATTTGATTATCCGTAATTTAATTATGGAGTTGGCAATTTCTCAATTAACGAATTACCTATAACTGAAACTAGATCGGAAGTGCTCTAATGAACTATCAGACCTCATAGGGATCTCTCTCCGCATAACACCTGATAAAATTGATTGAGTAATCTATTGGACTACCTAACTCTCATTAGCCTAGTCCAATCATTTTCTTCCGACTCACCCTCTCAGTTTATTATTGGTATATAAAAACATCAATCAATCACAACACCCATACCATACACATAAAATAATCAATTTAGTATTAAATCAAGTGAAAGCCTGAAGGGTTTAAAATCCCATCATCACAAGGTAAAGCTCAATGGTAATCATCTCAACTTTATACATCATAAAAAAATGAAGTACAAAGGAAATAATAAACCGGAACGATCGTGGCCTATGTTTTGGCCTTCTGTCATGATCGTGGGAATTTCCCCATGATCGTGGGCTATCCATACTCCTTCCCATGATTGTGGCCCTGGGCTAGGTCTTAGGTTTCCTTCGAATCTTCTCCGTTCTCCTCTAGCTTCCCCGAAACACTAACAAACACATCAAGGCACCTAAAAAACATAAAATTAAAGCTCAAATGCATGTTCTAACCCGCAAAACACTTAAGAACACAAATATGTACTAACTAACACAATTCTATCATAAACACACATTAAACATTCAAATTAACAACTAAATACAAACCAAAATACCCACAAAAACACAATGCAATCTACACTTATCAGAAGGTCTTCATTCTTCTCTTGGGAGTTTAATTCAGGTTCCTTAGATTTTAATACAAGGCTTAAAGGTGTAAAACTATTAAGCAATTCCTCATAATGTTCTATGAGCTTGCCCTGAATGTTCCATGACTCGAATTCTAAAGCATTTCATACATTTTGAGCTCTTATAAACTTAAATAAAAAATTTCTTCATTTATGAGAACACCTTCTAGGCCAAGCTTAGACTAGTTAGAGATAGCTCGACGATGAGCCACTAGGGATTTCAAACATATGAGGTCTGAGTTAGAAATTTGATAACCATAGCCCCCTTTAATTACTCTTGTATTAAATCATTTAATGTGAGCATCCATATAATATTGTTTCCCCATAAAGACATGTTAAATGACTAGTGACTTTAATAAAAAGTGATATTAATCAATTAAACAAATTTATCTTTTTATAGTAATTAAGACAATATAATAGCTCTTTTAGTCACTCTCCCTTAAACATAGAAAAAGAATTGATAGGTTAGAAAAAGAATTGACATATGTAAATTATACTATGTTTTGATAGATGTTTAAGTGTGCTTTTGAGTATTTCTTAGATGATTATCATGTATATAGGCTTAGAATTATGTTATTATTGGTGTTTCTTTATATTTTAAGTGTTTGTATGGTTTTGAGTATGATTTGGATCTTAATTTTTTGTTTCAAGAGGTGTTTGATGTGTGTTTGAGTGTATGCAAAAAGGAAATTGAAGAAAAGAGAAGAATTCGAGGTATGGAAGCAGGCCACGATCGTGACTTGTCTTACCATGATCGTGACAGAGAGCACAAACAACTATTCCAGTGAATTTCAGCTTTTCCAGCACGCGACTCTTTTTGTAATTTTAACATTTTGGGTTATTTTTGGAACCAAATTAAGTAGGTAAACCTAGAAAGAACCCTAGAAGCCTTAAGAACTATTTAAGAACATAAAACATATAAAAAAGAGCAGCCACCATCTTCCAAATTGAGAGAGCAAGAAAGAGGAGCAAGAAGAGCAATCTAAAAATTCTAGATTTCAAGTTTGAGTTCAAACCAAGCTCTTTCTTTCTTTCCTTTGTTTATTTGATTAAACTTGATGTGTAACTTGGATTTGAATATGTTATTCACGTTTAGGATGCTCTAATTTTCAGATTTGGATTTGTTCTTGAGTTGTTTTGTGACTTGATTGTTGTTGTGATGTTTGGGTATGCTAATACTTTGATAACAAATCGAGAAAGTGAGTCAAAAGTAATCCTGTTAGGTTGGGTAACGAGAGTTAGTGACCTAATAAGTCTCACAAATATCAAATTGGTAATCATACAAAGAGAGATCTTCTGTGAAAACCTAATTATTCGATAGATCACTGAAGAACTAGTGGAAAACATTAGGTAGATTTTATGAATCGAGAGGTTGCAAAATCTGGAATTGCATAATCAATTATGGTTAGTCAATTAGGGATAAATGATTAGGTCTCGAGAGAGAATAATTAACCCTTCGAAAATCTAGAATGGACATCGAATTGAATCAATAGCAGCTAGGGAGCAAAATAACGATAAAATGAATCCTAAGCTTCGTCCTTGATGTTCCTCACATATTTGTGGTAGCTTATATGTTATTTGATTTTGATTAGTTTCATTAATTATTTTAAATTTCGAATATTTTAGTTTCATTCAATTCATATCCTGACACCTTAGACAAAGTTAGGTTTCCTCGTGGGATCGACACCTTTAATACTAGAAGTCTACGTACTTGCAGATATTGGGGGTTTTAGTATAAGTAAAACTTGCTTAATAAGTTTTTGGCACCGTTACTGGGTATTTAGTTTAGGACTTTTTGACTTCCTCTGTTTTAATGAATTATTACCCTTTCTTATGATTGTGGTACTTAATCACATTAAATTAAATAAAAAAGGAAAGAGAAGGAATTTTGGGGGCAAAGTTGAAGACACATCGATCTGGACATAACAAGGCAACTATGAGGAATCCAAAAAGTTAAATGCCAAAAAGAGATAGAAAGTACGATGATGGAGGGAATATATCATATGGAGCAAAGGATCATTGCGAACTTTAACAAGGTGCAATTTGTTTGGGAAAGTAATCATCCTTATTGGAACACTTACAATTCAAGGTGGCAGAACCACCTAGATTTCTTTTGGTCTAACAATGCAAGAACTCAAATGGGAATTCAAGGCTTGCCATGATTTCAACAAGATGTGTCCAATTCACTAGATTCTAAATTGGACAAGATCATGGACAAGCCCATGAACATGGAAGAGGCCCAGAAGAGACTAGAAGGGAAGTTTGAGTAAGTAACGGAAGATCATGCCTCTTCTATTCACAACCTAGAAGTTCAAATGAGGCATCTTTACAGGAATTTTGTAAGAGAAATGTGGAAAACTTTCTGAACAATATGGAAGTAAATCCAAGGGAGCAATGCAAGGCTATCACACTTAGGAGTAGGAAAGAGCTAGAAGAACTGGTGGAAAGACAAGTTAAGGCCTACTTTGTAGAAGACCAAGAGAAGAAGAAAAAGGATGAAGTCAAGAATGAGGACCTCCATACATTCCTCCTCTGCCTTATCCATCGAAAATATCATTCCTATAAAGACTTCAAAAGAATGAATTGGATGTACCATTTACAAAGCTCGTGGAAAACCTAAAGAAATGGAAAATTTGCTTGTCTTTTGTAGAAGTGTTGAAACGCAGGACCAAATATGCAAAGTTCTTTAAAGACATATTATCTACCAAGCGGACTTGGGATGATAATCAAATACTATCCATGACAGAAATCTCCAGCTTCCTAATTACCAACCTTATGCCCTCATAGTTTACAGATCTAAGGAGCTTTACAATACCCTATGTAGTTGGTAATTTAAAGATTTCAAAATGTTTATGCGACCTAGACCTAAGTATAAACCTTATGCCTTTGTCAATTTTTAGGAAACTGGATCTAAGAGATGTGAAGCCAACATCTATGGGTATTCAGTTGGTAGATTAATTGATAAAGAAACCGTTTGGCGTGGTGGAGGATGTACTTGTAAAAGTGGACAAGTTTATCATTCTTATGGATTTTGTCGTTCTAGACTTTGAAGAAGATCGAAACTGTCCGCTAATTCTTAGTAATACCATTTTTGAACACTGGAAAAGCTTTGTTAGATGTCCATGAAGACAACCTCATCCTTCGGATTGGAGATGAACAAGTGAAATTCAACATGAATAAGGTATTAAAGAATCTGAAGGAGGGTAGCTCATTCATGATAATTGATGAAGTCAAATCTTTAAAGGATCAAGAGGAAGAAGAGCAGATGACAACAGGCATAGAACTTGAAGCATATAAGGAAGTCTCTGTTCCAGAAGCTAAAGAATAAGAGAATGAAGAACATAGGATACAGGATATAGAGGTTGAAGAAGATACGAAAGTCTCTGTTCATGAAGTGAAAGAAGAAGAGGAGACGGGGGTGGCTCTGAAAGAACAAGAACAGGTCACCCTCTTACAGGATAAACTGCTTGATTCAATTGAAGATTCAGGGAGTTTGGTTATTCCTTATTTTATTAACAGTTTGCTAGTAAAAAGGACATTACTGAACTTAATTAGTTTTCTTAATTTTATCAATATTGTCCTTTTGATTATCTTGCACTGTAGCTTATTTACAAGCTACAAAACTGAAATTTGGTGACACATGTGGAAGCAAGCCATTCATAATTGAACCTAGTTGAGTGTGGAAGGAAGAGCACGTCAAGCTACTTGGGAGGCAACCCAAGAATTAGGATAATTTTTATTTGTTTTATTTTATTTTATTGGTATTTTGTTATTTTTATTTTTGTTTTGTAGGGAAAGAATTGCTGGAATTTCATGGTCAAAAGTATCTCCATATTTCGTCACCAATACCGTCACCACCTTAATCTCCTAGTTTTGAGGTCTTAACCTTTCCTTTTTTTCTTGTCATTTTTATTTTTATTTGTTGTTTTGTTTATCTCACATTGAGGACTATGTGTTGCCTAAGTGTAGAGAGGATTTTGCATTGGCATATCATGAGTATGAATTTTGCATACCATATTGTTAGTTTTTGATTAGGTTGACATGGTGTGAACATATGTTACATATGTGCGAATTATGTCAATGTGTCAATGGCAGTAATTTGATGGAAGTAGTTTAGCTTTGAACATAGTCATTGAATTTGTAAAGGCATATTGGCTTGTGCATTTTATGTTTTAAGTATCTTTGGTCAAATACGCATGTTAATTAGGATATGAAGTCAATTTGTTACATACATTTATAATTATAATTCAACTGAATATGTTATTATCATTAGTAGTCTTTCATAAGGATGATTGACTAAAAGAAACGAGGTAGGCTATGTGAAATGAATTTTTTTTGTGTATGTCTATTAAATGAATAACTATTTCGATGACCCTTTTGAAACAAATATTGGGTTATGAATAGAGCTAGTAGTTAGTTAAGAATATGATATAGTTGAGTAACTGGGGACATTCATGATAAAATGTTTGTCTTTGCATCAAAAGACTAGAATAGCATTCCAACCAAGCTAATTAATAAAACGTGGCCTAGTTGAGTAACCGGGGACATTTATGGTAAGGTGTTTACCTTCATGTCAAAAGACTAGGTTAACATTAAAGAAAATAAAAACAAAGTGGTGTTTTGATAAATAAATCCTACTGATCTTTGAAAATAGCAAAAATTTTCATGAAGGGATGCTTAGTGATAGTTGCAATTTTGGTTGATTACTAATTATCAATGTAGATATATAGGTGCTTTAGGTGAATGAATATGATGTTAATGTCTTGATTAGTATGTATACTTAATACAAAGTGCTTAGCTATAAATTGAATATGTTAATATGTTGGAACAAATTGAATGATTGTAGTTTGAGGTTAAATTGGTTCCATCAAGTTAGATGCCATTGTATCATTAGTGCATGTTGCATGAATGTATGTATTATTGTGTGGTTTGTTTGAGTTTGAGTTTGTGTTTTTTTCTGCGTTTTTTCTTGAGGAAAAGAAAAAATTTAAGTGTGGGGATGTTGATAGGCATAAATTATACTATGTTTTGATAGATGTTTAAGTTTGCTTTTGAGTATTTCTTATATAGGCTTAGAATTATGTTATTATTAGTGTTTGTTTCTATGCTAAGTGTTTGTACAGTTTTGAGCATGATTTGGATCTTAAATTTATGTTTCAAGAGGTGTTTGATGTGTGTTTGAGTGTATGGAAATAGGAGATTGAAGAAAAGAGAATAATTGGAAGTAGGAAAGCAGACCACGATCGTGATAGAGAGTGCAGACAGCTATTCTAGCGAATTTTAGCTTTTCCAACACATGACTCTTTTTGTAATTTTAGCATTTTGGGGTTAGTTTTGGAACCAAATTAAGTGGGTAAACCCTAAAAAGAACTCTAGAAGCCTCAAGAACTATTTAAGAACATAAAACACTCAAAAAAGAGCAGCCACTATATTCTAAATTGATAGAGCAAGGAGGAGCAAGAAGAGCAATCCAAAAATTCCAGATTTTAAGTTTGAGTTCAAATCAAGTTCTTTCTTTCTTTCCTTTATTTGTTTTCATTAAACTTGATTTTTAACTTGGATTTGAATATGTTATTCACGTTTAGGATGCTCTAATTTTCAGATTTGGATTTGTTCTTAAGTTGTTTTGTGGCTTGATTGTTGTTGATTTCAATTTAATTTTCTAGTAATGTGATGTTTGAATATGCTAATACTTCGATAATAAATCGAGAGAGTGAGTCGAAAGTAACCCTATTAGGTTGGGTAATGAGAGTTAGTGACCTAATAGGTCTCACAAATATTAAATTGGTAATCATACAAAGAGAGATCTTGTGTGAAAACCCAATTGTTCGATAGATCACTTAAGAACTAGTTGAAAACATTTGGTAGATTTTGTGAATCGAGAGGATGCAAATTTTAGAATTTTGTAATTAATTACGGTTAATCAATTAGGGATAAATGATTAGGTCTCGAGAGCGAGTAATCAACCCTTCGAAAATCTAGAATTGACATCGAATTGAATCAATAGTGGTTACGGAGCAAAATAATGATAGAATGAATCCTAAGCTTCATCCTTGATGTTCCTCACATATTTATGGTAGCTCATATGTTATTTGATTATTTGCTTAGCTTCATTTAATTGTTTTAAATTTCAGATATTTTATTTTTATTCAATTCATATCCCGATACCTTAGACAAAGTTATATTCACTTAGTTCTAACTATTTCCTCGTGGAATTGACACCTTTAATACTACAAGTTTACGATCCATATACTTGCGAATATTAGGGGTTTTAGTAGAAGTAAAACTTGCTCAACAAGAACTCACTTAAAGGTTGAAATTATAAATGTTGGAGTTATTTTCCATATGCAATGACATTGGGAGGAAACAATATCATATAAGTATCTTAACAAATTTTGATGAAAGACTAAAGAAGGGGAAAATCAAAACCAATATTGTCAAGAAAATGTTCTTATATTCTAAATTTAGATTATAAGAATGTTTAAAATATAAGAACCTCGTCTATTATGGTTCAAATCAAATAAGATTACAACTAAATTTATCCTATATTAAATTAAAGTTTATCTACACATTTATAAAAGAATATATTCAATGATTAAAAAATACCTAACAATAAATACAAGATATATGTATTTAAATGAGATGGAATTCAAGATTTAACCCTCCCCCTTTCTAGAGTGTTTATTGTTTATGGAAGGTTAAAGAAGAAGACCTAAATTCATATCAAGCTTAATTTAAGCCTGAACCCTTATGTAAAGCCTTTTTTCTTCTTCCCTGCTTCAAAAGCATTTTAGCTCTTACATAAAGCCTTTCTTCTTCTCATAAAAATCCTTTTGTCTTAATGCTTCAAAATAATTGAATAAAAGTGAGTTATCTTATTTAATCTTTGTTATTATTAGCCTTTGCTATTATTGTTATTATTTTTCTGCTGAAAATATTATAATCTGAGCAAACTAATTTTGCCACCATTAAGTTATAATACTCATATTTATTTCTGGTTTTTTAATACAAGCTAACATCTAATCTAACATTCTAACCTTTATATATAATATATGATGTTAATAATTACTAACATCTAAAATTTATATTTACGAACATTTAAAAATTATTAACAATTAATAACAGCTAACATTTATAACATAGTGAGAGAAGCTCCTACTTCTCTCCTCTTGCTTTCTATGCTCAAGCTTGTGTCTTCTAATAACTTTAATATGTAACTTCTCTTCCCCTAGATTTTCATTTCGTCTTGACTACATCCATCCCTTTCATCTCTCCGTTTTTTCACTATTGGAAAAGCTTATGTTTTATTTCTTAGAGCTCCTTTCTCTTTTGTCCAAGTTGACTTTACCATTTTAGGAATCATTTTTAAACTTTACCTTAGCCAATTCCTACCCTTTTCCCTTTTGGAAACAAATCTATCTACTAGTTAAAGGTAAGACTACGTACTATTGGACCTCCCTAGACCCTGTGTATTAGTAGGATCCATACTAGGTGTTATTGTTGTTGTCTTTAGTTGAGTCTAACATTTCTCCTCTTCCCTCTCCTTCTGCCCACTTGCTTCAACTCTTCCTATAAGAGTCAATTCAAGTTGTTCTACTCCTTTAGCTATAGCTACTTCTATGCCAAATCACATAAGCTCCACTTCTATTCAAACTTTGCCTCTTCCAATCTTCCTAAGACCAAGTCCCTGAATTTCAAAAGAAAGAAAACTAAGGTCTTCAGATCCTCAATTTCCATCATTAGAGGATAACATAAAAAAGGTTAAATCCACTTGCATCATATGGAAATATGTTATAGGAGAATCACAATCTAAGATACTTACCTACTTTCCACGTAATTCCTTTGAAGAGACCAATATAGTTTCCCCTATTGAGGTTCCAAAAATTCATGCTTGAAAGTGGTCAATTTCACTTATATGATTTTTTGTTAACAATAGACTAACATTCCATGTCATAAATGATTAGGCGAGAAGGCAGTAGAGAAAATATGTCCTTAATGAGATATTGATTGATGAATAAGGTCTTGCACATCTTTAAGCTCTCTTCTATAATAAAAGTTGAAAAAGTGTTAAAGATAGGGCTTTGGCATATTAGTGACAAGTCCCTCTTCTTGAGTAAATAGAGACGACGTATCTTAATAGAAGAGCTTAAGTCTAAATATGTTTCACATTTGATCAACATTCACAATATTTCTCTTAAATATTAGTTAACTATTAGACTGAGCTGCTTTGCGAGCATTATTTAAAGACCATTATATATGGATAAGGCCACTGCATGTATGAAACGTATTATTATGCTAGAATTTGCATAGATGTGGAGGTGGACTAAGATCTCTTAGATTCTATACCCTTAATGAGACTAAATAAAAATAAAGGGATGTTGGAAAATAAGGTCATGGTTACCTATTAATGTAGGCCTCCCCTAAGGAACTATAAAAATATATGAACCCTAGCTGGTGAAAAATTTTCCAGTGGAGAATATATTATGTTAATGGTAACTAATGGAGATGAATAAATGGCAGCACAAATAGTTCCTAATGTTATAGGTGGTACTAGAGCTCCTCCATAGATACTCAAGTTGTTTCTCTTGGTTATGATTCCTTTCGGTCTAATCCCTTAACTCCCCCTTAAGAAGAACATATTTCTCAATCCTCTGAACTCAAGCATAATCATTAATAAAATTGTCAATCTTCAGAGAACTATCAAGATAATGCATGTTTGAAAAAATCCTCAAGCTTGAGGGAAACTCATTGTAATTATACTGCTTCTCCTTGTAAAGAACCTTAGATTAGTGAAGTCTATGGATTATCAGCTCAAGAGCTCTCTTTATTAGGAAGAAGGACATCATTACAGTCTAAAAATAGAGAGGTAGCTCTCGATCCCTCCTCGTAACGATAATTGCTTGGAATATTAGGAGTATTAATAGTGGTAAAAAGTAGTAAGTTTTGTGTAATAATCTTCATTCAATAAAGCCTATGATGGTAGGCACTTTGGAAACAAAGATTAGAGATTCTCATTGTAACAATCTATGGTTTTTCGACAGTAAGATGAAAACTATTACCCATCATTCTGATCACTATTATGGACAAATTTTCATTGCATATGATACTGACATAGTTTTAGTTTTAAACAACCTTACTAAAAACAAGTAATCCAACTTTTTGGTTAATATTAATAGACATAATATAGTTTGGAGTTCTTTTGTTTATACTTTAAACTGATCAATGCTTTGGAATAATCTCAGAGCTATGCATAATAAATTTAATGTAATTTGGTTATTGGTTGGAGATTTCAATTGCATATTAAATCGTTCTAAAGCTAAAGGAAGGCCTAGCTTAAGAGAACTTTGTAGATAATTTAGAGCTTGTCTTACACACATGAGTTCTTTTAGTTTGAGGCTTAAAAAGAATCATCACTTTTAGAGCAATAGCAGAATGGGGACTGGTTACTAAGGAAAAAACTCGATAGGACTTTGAATAATCATTATAGGCTTGATAGGCTTCAATCATGTAAAGTAATATTCAACAACCACCTTTGCTCTGACCACTCTTTTATTGAGACATAAAATATTTTTCTTAATCAGAAAAGAGTATCATTTTTTAGATTCCTTAATTATCTGCCAAACTTAGAGAGTTTTTAAGATGCAATTAATAGAGGATTAAACACTTAAGTGAATGGCTATAAATCTTTTAAATGCTTTGAAAAGCTAATGGGAATTAAGGAGGAATTGAAGAAGCTTAAGAATGTATGTCATTGTAACACCAATTTGGACTTTGATAAGGCAATGGACCTTCTTATTCAGATATAAAATGGATGTTACACATGGACAATTGTTCTAAAGAAGTAGGTCTAAGAGAAAGAAGCTTTAATGAACTATACTAAGGCTTTTAAAGATCATTACTCCTTTGTTAAGCAAAAGTCAAGAAGTTAATAGATAAAATATGGTGATTATAATACAAATTACTTCTATAAGTCTCTCCTTTAAAGAAAGAAAATGAAAAAATGCTCTTTAATCACTAAATATGGAATAATAGTTGATAAATAAGAAGATATTAAGGAAGCAGCTATGGAATACTTCAGGAATTCTTTGGGAACTACTTTTCATATTTTCTTTTCCATTGAGTTCCTTAACTCCTTCCTTCTTTTTGTTATCACTGAGAGCATGCTAAATTGCTAACTAAGCCTTTCACATTTGCAGACATTGAGAAAGCTCTTTTTAGTTTTAATCTTAGCAAAGCACTGCTCTAATGGCTTTAATACTTTCTTTTTTCAAGAAATTTTAGAGCTCTCCTAAAACTCAGATGCTTAGTGCAGTCCAAGAATTTTTTCTAATGGAAATATATTAAAGGTATATAATAAAACTCATATTTTTTTAGTTCCTAAAAGCTCTAATCTCTCTTTTATTAGAGATTACAAACCAATATCTTGCTATAACACTTCTTATAAAATCATTGACAAGTTATTGGCTACAAGGTTGATGCTAGTCCTTCCATATTTTATTAACTATGCTTAGGATGCCCTCATCAATGAGAGATCCATAGGTGATAACATCCTATTATTGTAAATTTTTAAAGGATTACCACAAGAAAATGCTTCTCAGAATTACTCAATGAAAATTAATCTTCATAAAGCATTTGACTATATCAGTTAAATGTTTATCATTCAATCTATGCAAGTGTTTGTTTTCTTCCTCTATTTATTCAATTGATTGAGCAACGTATCACATCCCATGCTTTCAACATCTTAATCAATGGTTAAACCGCTCATTAGGTAAGGAGACCCTGTCTTTCCTTACCTTTTCACTATAAACATTGAAGTTTTAACAAGGATAGTCCATCATAATATCAATATCGAAAAGAAAAATGGGGATCCTTAGTCTTTCATTTACATATTATTTGATACTTTTTTATGGATTTGAATCTAATTTTTTTGCATGTCCCATCAATTCTCTAAACATTTTTAGTAAGTTATTAGGTTTATCAATAAATAAGGATAAAAGTCAACCTCTGGTTTCTACTAGTTCTCTTCATAAATGTTTTAAAAAAAGAAAAAGAATATGATATCATAAAAACAAAAGGAGCTCAATTTAATAAATTAAATATTGATTAATTCAAAACAGTAAAGTAACATTAAACATTTACAAAATTTTTTTATATATTTTCTATTTTCTTAATAAAAATTGTATTATTAATTATATAAATCTTATTATTAATTATTTAATAAATTAGTAAATATTAGCTATATTAAAATTATTCTATTCCATTTGATTTATATTTAAAAATATTTGATTTATTTTTATTTGTATAGAAATACATTTATAATATAAAATTTATAATATAAATCATCTAAAACAATAACTAAAATTTGAAATAATGAAAAACTAGCTAAAGTAATTGGCATCAACTTGAGTTCCCCTTAATTTAGTTATCTAGGAATACCAATTCCTACAAAGAGAGATAATTATAGGGATTGTGAAAACTTCAATGAAATGGTGTTAAGAAGGATTAGAATCTGGACCAATAAGATTCTCTCTTTTGATGGAAGTATTTAGTTGATCCTATCAGTGTTTAATATTTTTCATATCTTCTGATCTTCTCATCTAAGCTTACCTAAAAGCATATCCTATTATCTTGAAAATCTTCTTATAAAATTTCTTTAGATAGGAGAGGTTTTTCACGAAGCCTTATGTTAAGATAGGAGAGGGTTTAGTAAAAGGGAAACACTAAGGCAGGCATATTCTCCTCTCTTATTGTTTGCCATTCCATCTTACAATCCTTAATATTTGGTGATAGACAAGATCATTTCATGTGGACACTCATTAAATACGATCACAAATCAGTCTTAGAAGGATATTTTTAGAGCTCATTGATAAATGCTAATTTGACTATAATTATATACCCATATTTGATATATTTTGCTTGATATTTTATATTTTTGTTGTATATTCGGTACTTAATTTGCTGCAAGTTCATTTATAGGTCATATTTGCCTTTATGGAACAAAAGGAGAAGAATTCAGACAAAATTGTAGCATAGAATGAAGATTTGAAGCCACTAAAGACCTACATGACCATGTGTAGTGATTATGTAAGACTTTGTAAATTTGTGGAGATTGAAGAATTTGAGATCTGGTCATGTAAAGTTACACGCTCATGAATCTTGATATACACAGCTATCTATGTTGCTAGTGTAAGTCCCTGTGCCCTTATGAAATCACAAATTCAAGTGTTTTTAATTATACACAATCTCTCAAACACCCGTGTATATGCTAGAAACCTTAAATTTTAATATAAAAGCACGTGAATGGAGGTAAATTGAAAGGAGCTAAATTATTAAGCAACTTTATGAGGTATGATGTGTGCTTAATTGTTTGTACATTCACTTCTTAACATTTAGTGATTATTATTGTGAATTGTTTAAGATACTTATTTTAGCTCATATTTGGTATTAGGTACAAGTTTGAAGGACAAGAACTAAAATAGGCTAAAAGCATATTCCTTAAGCCAACATTTTGATGTTCAAACTCAATTACCCTTGTGGAATAAGAAGAGATGGATTAAAGTGAAGATTGGTCAAGAAATCACAAGAATAAGAACAATTTCATAAGACATGAGAGATACACGATCGTGTCTATACTTATACGACTGTGTATGCATTCTTAAGATAAATTTTGGCTTACACAGTTGGATACATGACTGTGTATCCAATCGTGTATCTTCACAGATTTCACATTTAATTGACTTATACGGTTGATAGGTGTAGATTGCATCGTATTTTGGTGGGTAGTTTGGTATGTGTTTAGATGTCAATTTGATTATTTAGTGTGTGTTTAGGTTAGAATTGTGTTAGTTTGTTAAATATTTGTGTTTTAAGTGTTTTATGGGTTAGAATAAGCTTTTGAGCTTCAATGTTGTAGATTTGAGGTACCTTGATAAGTTTGCTAGTGTTTCAGGGGTTAATATCAAAGAACGGAGGAGTTTCAGAGGGAACCTGGGCCATAACACAAGCCCACGATCATTGCAGGTAGGCCACACTTATGACAGAAACATCAAGATGGGCCCACGATTGTGGCCCGTATGCCACGACTGTGATAAAGAGCTTACTCAAGGGCTACGATCATGTCATATAGGTCACGATTGTGGCCAGTGTTGGGACAGACGCTCGAACACTTCCAGAATCAAGTTTTCGAGGGACCTTTCGATCTTTTCAGACCCCAAAAGACCCTAGGGTTACCCTAAATAGAAAACACTATAAGAAGAGCATGATGTATCCCTAGAGAGGAGTCTTCAACCAGCCACTTTTGAGAAACCCTAAAAGAGAGAAAATGAGAGCGAAAGAAGAAGAAGGAAGAGGAAGAAAAGGAAGACTAAGCGGACTCGACGTGCTTATTGGGTTGGGAGGTTTTCCAATATTCCTACCTTCCCATTTGTCCATTCTAAGTTCTGTTTCCTTTTCGTTCCGATTTGTTAATGTATAAAGTTGGAACGGATTGTTTGATGATGGAAGTTGGAATATCGATGATGTTCTAAACTCTCCTTCGAGATTTTATTTTGATTTAATGATAACTTAGTCGATTTGTGTTTGTTAGATGAATGTTTTGATTTGATTATGTTCTTACATAATTCGATAATAAACTGAGAGGGTGAACTTAATGAAAAATGATTAAATTGGATTACTGAGAGTTAGGCAATTTAATAAAAACCGTAAATCATATCGGTAATTGTGCGGCGAGAGATCCTGTGTGAAAACCTGATAGTTTATTAGAGTGCTTTAGATCTAATTAGGGTTTTGGATCATTTGTGAATTGAGAGATTACAAATTCCATAATC
>JAOQMM010000171.1:7410840-7421243 GCA_027563515.1 Erythroxylum platyclados | reverse complement strand
TGAAATTGGTATAATGTTACCCAAATAGTCCCTTTACCAAATACAATTTGATTGAACCATGTAGTAGGTCCTAAAATCTTTCTAGAGTTTAAAAATTATAAAAAATATCATTTCTAGATAGGGATGATTGTAATGACATGGTCTGAGATATAGTTGTGTCCTAGGTTGTGGATCTTACTATTTAATTTCAAAACATTCCATAAGCTCTGGCATGTTTATATCCTGAGATCGTAGATCCTTCAACTTCTTTGCACATTAAGACACGTCATGAGACACAACTGTATCTCTAGCCTGTAGATCTAATTGGCTTCTTCATACATAAGACATAGTTTGTGACATGAGTGTGTCATAAACTATGTCTTCCTTTGGAAACATGTTTGCTATACCAATACACTCATGTCTCTATTATGTGCCTTTACCTTTGATTTCTAAAAGGGTACAATCCTTGGATATGCCCATTTCCCAAATTGTTTCAACATAAAAAGCTTCCAAGCACATGTTTCCTTTTTGAAACTCTAAGATTTCATGCTTCTTTATATGAGTTCACAACATTCTCCACCTTAATAAATATACTCTTCATATTTTGGGCTATATCTATATATAAGACCTTGGTATATTAATCAAGTCCAAGCAGTGCTTGAACTTCTCCATAGTAATCATTAACATTTCAACTGGATTATCTGAAGTTTGTACCTTTTCCAACAAGATATATCCAAATGCAATATTGTGAAACCTAACACTTATATGCTTAATCCTTGTATAATACACGACTCTTTTCTAAATAAATTGTATTTTGACTGTCACAATATATTTAAACTCCACCTTGATTGATGCACACCTTCTTTACTAGTCCTAAAAGTTATAGTGCTTCATTAGTAGCTTCAACCACTACTATGTACTCAACTTTAGTTGTAGACAATGCAATCATATACTGTAACATTGATTTTCAATGAATAGGCCCTCCTATAAGAGTAAAGACATATCATATAGTAGACTTCTTATTGTCCAATTCTCTTATATAGTCTGAATCCATATATCCCACAACTGAATGATCACCTTGTTGACTGAACATAATCCCATGCTTTTCATACCTCTCAAACACTTGAAAATCCAATTTTTTGCTTTCCAGTGCTATATCCTAGGTTTTGACATATACTTACTAACCTCAATACTGCCTTATACAATCCATTATATACATTAAACATCCAACAATGCTAGTACTTTGGACATATCATTGATGTCTACGTATATTTTTAGGCACTGTATTAGAGGAAGCCTAAAGTGATTTATCAATAGAATGTTCATAAGTTTAGCCTTTTTCATTACAAGAATGTCCAATACCTTTTTAATGTGGATGGATTAAGATAAGAATAATTTTCTAAAGCTTTTACTCCTTTGAATCTCCATTTTTAGTATTCTTTTGGCAGCTCCTAAATCTTTCATGTCAAATTCCTTTCCTAATAATGTCTTTCATTTGTCCATATTATACATATTCTTTCTAAAGAAAGGCTAGAGTGTTTTGTTAATGGAGTGCTCACGAATTTAGCCTTATTTATTATGAATCCCAATACCTTCTCAATATAGTAGCTTAGAGATATCTAAAGTTTTTTAAAGCTTCTTTCTCTTTTAATCTTAATTTCTAGTATTTTCTTAACAAGATTTTAACCTTTTATCTTAAATTCCTTTCCTAAAAAGGTTTTTAATTCGTTCACATTATGTATACCCTTTGTAACAATCAACATATCATCCACTTAACTATAAATAATATTTCCAAAAAGTAAATAGAAAAATTCCTTAAATATAAAATAAAAATTAGGATTTCAGCGACAACACAGCCTAGGATATGATTGTGTTCTAAGCTATATTTGATATAGAAATTTCAATGTCAATAGACATGGTCTATAATACAACCGTATCTAAGGTTAAAAATCTAATATGACACGTCTATGTTAGAGGTTGTGTCTCACAACTTAATTTTTTGTAAAGTTACACAGGTTAGTATATGACTATATAAATCAATGTAGCTTCCCTTTTATAATCCAATAAGGACACAATCCGAGTAAATAATCATGTATTAGGCCATATTCATATCTAAGTATTTTTCAATATTAGCTTAAATCATGTTAACCAATGTTTTGTCTTCCTCTAAGTCTAACAATACTCGTACATTAGTTTTTAATGTGCCCTTTAATACATGATTCATATGTATATCTTGAATTAATCCATTCAAATAATCTTTAACTGTCTTAGTCCTAACACTTATAACTGATCCATTAGGCATAAGTAATGGATACCTTGAAACTTGATTAATGTTACATCATTCGTACTCTCTTCAAAAAGATTTGACCTTAAATCAACACATACATCAAAGGAGACATATCAACATCATTAAAAGTAACACTAATGTTATCCTCACTTGGAAGTTCTAATTTATAGGCATTATCCTTATTTCTCTCAATGACTTGAAATGGACCATCCTATCTTGATTTCAATATTGACCACCTATATATTGGGAATTGTTCCTTCCTTAAATGCGTCCAAACCTAATCATCATGTTCAAAGGTAACTCATCTTCTAAATTTTGTTATCTTTGGTTACAAAATACTTATTCTTCTTTTCAATATGTTTTTTACAAGTTCATGAAGTTATCTAACCATCTCAGCCTTTTATGCTCGATCCAAACTAACTCTTTCATTAACAGGTTAAAGTAATAAATCTAAAGGAATTAGCATATTAAAACCATAAATAACTTTGAATGGTAAGTAATTAGGGGATGAATGCACACTTTTATTATAAGTAAACTTAACAAACAGTAAGCAATCTTCCTAAATATTTAAGTTCCTTTGAATGGTAGAACCAAGTAATATAGTTAAAATCCTATTTACTATTTCAATTTGACCATTAGTTTGAGAATGGATAGGAGGAGAAAATAGTAATTTTGTTCCTAGTTTACCCCAAAAAACTTTTCAAGAGTAACTAAGGAACTTAGTATCCCAGTCACTCATTATACTTTTACAGAATCTACATTGTCTTACTACTTTCCTAAAGAATAAAATTAATAACATAGTTATATCATTGATTTTATTGCAAGGAATAAATTGCACCATCGTAAAGAACTTATTAACTACCATAAAATATAAAAAATATGTAACTTTTTTAACCAATGTAAACCTACCACAAAATCTATAGAAATATCCACCCAAGGTTCGGTAGGTACAAGTAAAGATGTATATAACCTATATGTAAAACCCTCGATTGGTCCTTTCAATAGGTTATGCACCTATCTCATACCTACTCTACATCATGTCTCATTTTAAGCCAATAAAAAATATTCGCTTAGCCAATCTAAAGTCCTTTTAATGCCAAAATGGCCAATCAAACCTCCACTATATGGCTTAAATAACTCACATATAGAGCATATATAGGTACATATAATCTATTTTCACAAATTAGATAATCATCATGCCTATAAAACTTCTTAAAATATTTTCACACATCAAATAAACATTATCAAAGTTATTATCAGTATCATATATATGCTTCACATATTTAGATCATAATAACCTCGTATTTAAAGAAGTGAAAAAATTACATTTAAGATAAGTCATTAACCACCATATTTTCTGTACCTTATCTATACTTGATGACATATAGAAGTATTTTAATGAATTTTTTTTCACATAACATGGTGTTTGTTCAACTTATGTTTCCCCTTAAGGTGTTTTAATGATTCATATTTATTTATGTCACAAATTCCTTAAGCTATAAGTAATGTTGTCACATCTTTATCGCCCTCACCAACATATATAGATCTTTGTCATAAGTTGGGTTGTTGTTTAAGGCTATCCTATTGAGCTTCTCATAAAATTAGGCTATTGGCCTATTGTCTTCCATTAACATAGGTCTAATACCTAATCTTAATGCATCACACTTAATCTTAAAAGTTTTAGAAAAGTCAAGTAATGTTAACAAATGTTCAATACCTAATGTTGAGGCATTACATTACATACTTTCTTCTACTCACTTACCCAATTAAGCCCTATAAATTTCTTAAAATTTTTAGTAAGTGGTGTAGAAATTAAACTAAAATCTTTGACAAATCTTTGATAGCAACTCACCAAACTATGAAAAATCCTTACCTTAATTACAAATTTAAGGCTCGACCATTCCCTAATTACTTTCACCTTTTTCTCATCTACTTTGATACCTTTTATGGTAATAAAATAACGAAGAAAATAATCTTTTTTCTTGCAAAAAGTACACTTTCTAAGGTTAGCATATAATTATTCTATCTCTGGCATATCAATCACACATCTCAAGTGATAAATATGCTCCTTTAGATGCTTACTGTATATTTAAATACCATTAAAGTAAACAACTATGAATTTGCCTATGTGTTCACAAAACATATGATTTCTTAATCTCACAAAGGTACTAAGTGCATTAACAAAACCAAGTAGTATAAATAATCACTTGTAAAGCACATATTTAGGCTTAAAAGCATTTTTTCATTTAGCATCTTCTCTCATCCTAAATTGGTGATACCTACTTTTCAAATCAAATTTAGAAAATATGCAAGAACCATACAATTCATCGATCGTATAATCTAATCTAGGGATGAGATGTTGATACTTTATTTTTATATTGTTAATAGTTCTTTAATCATCATGCATTCACCTAGTATCGTCTTTCTTAGACATTCGAAGAACTAAAATTGCATAAGGGCTTATGTTCTCTCGTACATACCCCTTAGCCATTAATCATCCATTTATCTATAGCTCCTTTGTTTCTTCGAGATTGCCCCTAAAAGCATATATATTAGGAATGATAGTCCCTGGTAAAAAGTTGATTTAATGTTCAATCTCTCTAATAGAAGCTAATCCATGTGAGATGTTATCAGCCATAACATCCTCATGCCCTTACAATATGAAAATAACAATACTAGGAAGAGATAGGTCAAACTCTTTGACATTAAGATAAGCCTATATATATAAAAGTACAATCATAAACTAGTTAATATGGAAAGAATTTCTAATATCACTCTCTTTTTGCAAAACAACTTATTTCTTTATTTTTGTCACTACTAATTCTTCCTTTTTCAAGCTCTTACTTTTCCTCTCTTTTTCTCTCACAACAAATTCTCTCTCCTTTTTTTTTGAAAATTAAAAGAATATTTATTAAACTATAGCAAAAGCTAGTCCCCGATCCTATACAAAGATCATACATTTACAAACTAAAGAGCCTACACTACTCAGAATATACAAAAGATACAAAATTTACATCAAATTAACCACAGTTCTCTAATATATTGGCTAATAGAGCATTGCTTCCCATTGGCTAGGATAACCTCTCTAATCATATTGACAGTTTGCTTAGCAAGTTGATACTTATGTTGTTCCTCATTCTTATAAAGCCTCCTATTTCCTTCTCTCCATATGCTATAAATTATCATCTGAAATGAAGTCTTGATGAGTATATTATTCCTCTGGTCATTTCTAGTGCATCTAATGATAGTATTCAATGTCTCCTACCATCCAAAGTTGAAGCTATCTTCTCTTATAGTCATAAGCCTCTTATTTAGGTATTACGAGGCTATATGCTTTATTTTTAAGTAACAAAAACACTTAATACGTCTATTTTGAGAGGGTTAAGAATCAATCTTACCTTTACCCTTATTATAGACATCCTCTTTGGTCTTAAATGGCTCCACTTTTGCTTTAGAAGGATTCCTATCATCCTTTTTCCAATCATACCTCTAAAAGTTACTAGTACTAATAGGGTACGTTAATACTCCTTTGTGATTGAGTCGCCTCTCCATTTTCAAATTCATATGCACTATCTTTTCTAAGTCCATATAGTATTGAAACTCCACTATTTGAGCTATATCTTTATTCAACATATTCAAAAACTTTGCCATAGTGACTTCTTCATCCTTTTCTATATTAGCTCAAATAATAGCTAATTTCATCTCCTTATGATAATCTTTTATACTCTTTGCACTTAGAGTAAGATATCATAACCTTTAAGATAGTCTTTATAATGGTTAGGCACAAATCTTTTCCTCACGAGACCTTATAATTTATTCCAAGAATCTATGGGTCGCTCAAAATATTTTCTCCTATTATTTACCAACTGATCTTTGTAATTAATGACACAATCTTTAAATACTACCATTGCCAGCATTACCTTCCTTTTTTTAATGTAATCATGACAATTAGAGATAAACTCTACCTTTGTCTCCCATTCCAAATAAGCTTTAGGATCATTTTTATCCCTAAAGGAAGGTATAGTCATCTTGATATTGACAAGATTCCCATCCACTACTTCTTAAACTTTAGACTCCCTCTTTTTCTCATAATCACATCTAACTCCTCTCCAAATGTTAAACTTGTTTCCCTCAGCCTCAAATGTGAGATCAACGTCATCAGTACTTAGTTCATCATTCTTCTCATTAACCTTCATTATACTTATAGGATTATGCATGTTATGCTTCTCCTCATTAAGAACTTAGAGTTGTCATCTCCCTTGCAATTAGCAACCTATTGTGACTAGCTTTCTAGCATGTCCCTAACCTCAGTATGTATCATATTCATCCGCTCAAACTATTACTGCAAGACCTACATAAAGTACAAATTGTACCTTTCCTTCTTTGATGTTAAAGAACCTTTAGAAAACATGTCTAAAAGATGTAAGAAAATTTAGTAAAGAATTTTTTTTTTGTAGACTCCCTCACGTGTTTACTATCAAAAATGAAAAACCACTCATGTTTCCTCTTTATTTGGATTTTTTTTTCTATATGTTAGTCTTACACTCTGCTGCCTTGTTCACTATTTAGTTCCTTCACAAGTTCTTTAAAGAACTAGACAAAATTCAAACAAAGACTTCATCTTAGTAAAGCCTAAGAAACTCAACAAACTAATGGTTGAGAGGAAAGACTAAACATGAATCAAACCAAAAATAAAGAATTCTAATAAAGACAAGGAAAGAATAGTAATAATATCAAGCTGATTAGAAAAAATCTTGAAGCTACCTTACTCATACAACTATCCCTTATCTCTTTTTTTATATATAAATAATAGGGCTTGAAAAGAACAACTGTGGAAGGCACAAAAGTAAAAGATTGGATGAAGACGATCCCGGATATAATAAGTAAAGATAGGTAAACCTTAGAAGAAATAATTAAGGAGTTTTTTATTTTTTAATTAAAATTTTAGATACAAAAAGATGAAAAAGAACATAAAATAAGTAATAAGGAAAATTGAAATTTAGATAAATATTTGGATTTAAATAAAACAATATAAAGAAAGAAAGGATAACCACACCTGATTTAGAGTCAAACTCTGATACCAACCAATGTGAATCCACCTAGGATTAAACCTTAGATGACCCACAAAAAAGTTTGAACCAAACCTAAAAAGGCTAAATCATATATATGAAGGGATTTGATCTACTAATTGTATGAAATCAAGAACCAAATTTATTAAGTAATTGAACGTCACAAAGAAATATTTTTTTTATAAGCTCAAAGTTTGATGAAGAACAAGAATAAGAAGAACTCATGATTCTTAATAAATAAGATGTCTAAAAGCTCACTAAAACTAAATAAAAACATCTCTTAAATGCAAAACAAAAACTGAGGTTTTAGTAGCAGGCATAACCTTAGATAGAACCATCTTCTAAGCTACATTTGTATAGAGAATTTAGCTTCAATATACATGGCTTAACAAATGCTCGTATTTGATATTGTTGATCTTCTTGAAAATTTTATGAAGATGGACATGGACTCTAACATAACTATGTTGGTGGTTATATCTCACAAGTTAGTTTTTATGAAAGTTACACAAGCTAGTATATACTTGTGTTGGAGGCCATATAACTCACTATAACTTCACTTCTGCAATCTAATTGGTCGTAGGTTAGGTACACATCCTTATGCCAAGTCATGTTTATGTCCAAGTCTTCTTCAATATTAACTTGAATCAAGTTAACCAATATTGGTCGGTCTTTTACAAGTCTAATAAGTCTATCAGATTAGTTCTCAATGTGCTCTTTGATGCATGATGAGCATGTATGTCTTGAATGAACTCATGCAAAGCTTTCTCAATTATCCTTTTACTCCTAGCTCCTGTAACCATTCTTCTTGGCATAAGTAATGGATCCCTTAAAATTTTGTTAGTCTCGCTTACATCACCACAGGTAATATATATCAGAATCTTTAGCTATTTTGATGACCGGAAGTGTACAATAGGTTATGCCTTCATTATGGGTTCCAAAGTTGTCTCTTGGATCTTAGAGAAGCAAACCTCTAGTGCTTGTCTTCTTTAGAAGTTGAATGTATGGTTGTCGCTACAACAACTTGTCAAGTAGTGTGGTTGTGAAGGATTTTAGATGATGTAAAGAAAACATAAGTGAAGGCAACTACCATCTTTTATAATAATCAATTAAGAACTGCAATGGCAAAAAATCAAGTCTATTATAATAGGACAAGACTGCTGAAGACATCATTACAAAGTATTGCAATATCAAATGATCTAATAATTGATTTATTCACTAAGCCACTTCCATTAAATAAATTCATGTACGTAAGAGAGTAGAGTTATTGGAAGTTGGAGATTTCTACATTAGGAAAGAAAGCTAAATGTAGAAATTGCTTAATTCATTCTCTTAATTTTCTGCTCTTTACTGAATAATCAAGTCTTTAATTTAGTTAAAGATTGTTATCAATAGTCTTTTACTTTTTATGATAATAATATTGCTTTTGTTTAGAAGGATTGATACGTTGGAATCAGTTGCCATATTGTGTTTTTTATTTTTTTTATATTACTACTTTGGTATATTTAAAGATTGCTTCAATAAATAAAGGAATTATCTTAATAATTATTTTTTTCTTTTTAATTGTTTGATAAAAGTGTTAAGTAAGTTTTCTTCTTTATCATCTTGTTTTCTTTTTCATATTTTAATAAAAAATTAACAAAAAGTTATGTAACAGATCAGTATTAAAAAAATTATAAAACCATACTATTAGTTCTCAATTGATAGTAATATCCTTGTTCATTGCTCCAATATGCTTACGAAAATATTGATTATCATACGCATATGTATGAAGATCAACAATATATATCAAACTACACTCATTCAAACCCTTCTTTTGCTGTCTATATGTATGAACATTAAATATCAAAGGCAATCCCACAGCCCAAACACCTGTCTCATAAGATAACATATTTCTCTTCGTCTTCAAGTTTTCTTTAACACCAAAATTACTGTGGGAATTGTATCCGATGCCATGAAAGAATTTGTAATCAAAACCTTTTTATCTATTCCAACTCACATCAAAGAAGCCTTTAGCATTTACATGCAAAAATGGGTTAAGTGACAAACGCATCTCATCCACTAATAAAAAGTTATTATCTTAATATAGTAAAACTCTATCCTCTGCGCACGAGTACTCTTTCCACCAGGACAGTCTCTGTGCACATATATATCTCTCTGATATCTTTTTTCAACGCAAGTACATTTCCCAAGTTAACTAAATTATTGGTTCTTCAGTCTTGTTTTTCAATTTCTTTCGAGCCTTACCACCCGAGCCCCTCTAATGGCCGTCCATGTACCTAAAATTTAGTTGATAAGCATATACTTTCAAGCTATTGACAAGCAAAAAGTAAAAAGAATTGAAACTGAGGCCAACCATTCATTGTCATCTCAACTTGAGAGTGATACATACATATTCAAGTACAGAAGTGGAACACTAACAATCAAATATTGGTAGTCCAGCCATGCATTTACACGTGTTATCAGTGTGAAAACCCTTCTCTAGGGATGAAAAACACTGTTTTCTCAGAATGCGTGTGTATCACTTTCCAGTCTGAATACAGTGTTCTTGACTGCTAGAGAAAGTTATTCAATACGACCACTGTAGTTTTCTACCAGTTATACCAAGTTTAGTTATGTATGGTAGCTTAGAATATATTTTGTCCAGTCAACCACGTTTCTTGGAGCATCTAAGAAAAATAATCAATCCCTTTAAGTAACGCCTTCATCAGCTCCTTTTCAAAGGACTTTATCTATACTGTATGTGTTTAAGTTTGTCTTCTTTAGCTTCCCACAGTACTTGACAGCTAATATATAAGAAATCATCATTTATCCCCTGCAAAATAGTAAACTTAGATGTTTCTAAAGACCAAAATATGTTTATGATTTAGCAATGTCATCATCAACTTATATTTGGAGTTACAAATAAATTGTGAACCAAGACAAGTTATGTGTAGAAACTATCATGTTATAACTTGTGATTATTATAACTTTTCAATCTTATTTTATCAAGTCCCCTTATCATTTTCCAACTCTAAAGCTCCATGTGGGAACACTTGAAGAACTTTGAAGGGTCCACTCCATCTTGACTT
>JAOQMM010000171.1:7386752-7397604 GCA_027563515.1 Erythroxylum platyclados | reverse complement strand
GCACGAGTTACTTGGTTAGCCGGTATATATAAGAAAAAAAAAAGTGATAGATAAGGAATAAAAAAAGACGATTAATAATATATTATTATTAAATAAATAGTATTTTTATTGATAATATATTATTATTAAATAAATAATATTTTTATATTTTTTTTAGGACAAAACTTCTTACTTAATATAGTAAAGAATGAAAGTCATATCTATTTTTATTTCTGAATAGAATTACAGCTTGGTTAGCGGAGAACATTAAAGCCTAAGTTTATTTAGTGGGCACTAGGAACCAAAGTTCTATTATATATGTATGTATACATGTAAGCCTAAAGACCCCTCCTAATGTTGTGCAAATTTAATGAACCCATCCTTTCTAACACGCCAGCGCACACGTATATTCGTATATGTTGTAAATAGTAAACTAAAAAAATTGGATGTTGACGCCCAAGGAGCTAAGCAAAGTGTAATTAGGGATCAAAGCAAATCTAGGTCATATCCAGGCACCATAATAGGTTTTTCTTAAGACAACTAATTAAAGCGTTCTTCAATTGTAAAATCAAAGCCATTAGTCTTCCAACTAAATCTACTAATATTATGAATATTGTACCAGTCTGAAATTAGTCATGATACAGTATTGTATTAGTATCAGTCAATACTGGATACTATTTTAAATAATTTTTTAAATTTATAAAATAATCCTTGATTTTTTTAAAATTACAAAATAGTCTGTCAATATATTGTACAATATAATTTATAATTTTATATTAATCATATCTCTAAAAATCATAATAATAGCAATTTGAAATAACAACAATATTTTTTATTAATATTACTTTTTACATATATAAATAATATCCACAATTAATTAAAAATATTTAATTATCATACAAATATAAAATTAAGAACAATACGAAGTACTTAAATTGTTATAATTTCATCATATAATAAATAATAATTACATTAAAATGTTAAATAAAAAGGATAATAAATATCTATGACACTCTAAGTATTACAATTTATAACAAGAGTTTGTGCCAAGGAAATAATTAATATGAAGTAAAACCTTAAACAAAAACATTTAAAAATTATATTTATATTGCATATATAGACTTTAACTTATACATAAAATATAAGTGAAATTAAAAGAAGTGAAAGAATAAAAACTTAGAACTTTATTCAATTAAATATCTACTCAAATTGCATCAACTTTAATTCTCATTTGGTACAGAATCCTCGTCATTGAGAGGAACTTTGTCATCATCATCATTCAGATTCGTTGCATCAAATGATATGTTAATACTTTTCTATCGAAGATTATCTTCTAAATCAATCTCATCTATCAAATGAGGTTCCTCAGAAACCCAATCCGCCACAAGATCGATATGGTCAAGGCAAATTAGATCTATAAAACTGCTTATTCTATTAAGAGTCCTAGTAAAAAAATAACATTAAATTATTAAGAAATTATATCCAACTTAATGATGATACTAATATATTTTTCCCGAAGGTTTAAATTGTATCAAACAAAAACCAAGTTGTTCAATCTTTTGTATTCCAATCTATTCCTTTTTTTTTTTGAATTGATGAATTCAAATATGTTTCAATTTCTTTCACACCCTATTGAACTTACACATTGACTGAGAATTCAAATTGTAAACTTTTGTAATTCTAGAATACCACTTTTGAATTGGTCCCACTAAGTAAATATAAGACAAAAAAGTAACATTATAAACAAAATAAAGTAATAATTAATTTTCGACAAGTATTAAAAGTGAAAAATATATACCTAGATTAAGTGTCTCTTTGACGAATAGATAATAGACATCCTAAAATCACTAGAATCATCCTTATAAATCTTGATTTGTGAGCTTAAAAGATCTTTCATCATCTTATAAGCAACAACAATTATAATAGTTAATAACATTTCCCTATTAACTTCAACTTTCTTTGTAAAACTTGATCTGACATAGACAGTAAGATTTAAAAATATCTCAGCTTAAACAACAGAGAGTAAAGTTACTTTTCTTATCTCTCATTGATAACTATAAAACAAAATGTGTACAAAGAAGACCTATTTTTCATATTAGTCTTGATTGCTTCATTTACCCTCTCCATGACATCATAAAAATAATCCATTGTTACTTTCTTATCACTATCAGCCAGACGAAGTATCCTCATTAAAGTTTTACAAACTCGAATTACAAATTGACATTAGAACTAAAATTTATTATCTTTAAATATAATTCTAGAAACCTCTAATTTAGCATTATACCTAGCATGTTGAAATGCAACTCACTCATCACTTATAAATATTTGTCTCTACTCCTTCTTCATCATAATAAAATACTAAAGTGATAAGAAATTAGTTGTAAATCTTGTAATAACAAGAAGACACAAATTTCTACCATTTTTGAAATCCTTTCTCATTAAATTTAGGACCTATGCATGATTGTAGATGACCTCGGTCACTTTCTTTGCTTTTTGTACAATCTCATCAATAATATAAAAATATCTAGCATCTCCTATATTTTTCAACATCATGTTAGACAACACAAGAAGTCTAATAAAAAGAATTATATTTGCTTTGCAATCTTCTTCTAGCTACTTTATAAGTAGAATCATTATTAATAATGAAATAAACAATATTTTATAGCCCGACTTCATTTAATATTTGAAATAGAGTATCAGCATTCTTAACAAGGCCAGATGCATCAATAGGCTTTAAAAACAATATCACCTTTGCAAAATAAAAAAAATTAATAATAGGTTCCTGTCTTCTATTTGTCCAACCATCACACATGATTGAACACCAAAAAGTAGCTTAAATCATTCTTGTTTTATCCAAAAAACTTTTTATTTCATAAATGGAGCTACTCGAAAGTTTACGTTTTTAGTTATCAATCAAAAGAGCTTTATATCCTAGACCGTAAAAGGAAATAACATCTACTATAGGTTGATAATAGGCAACATTAAATACTATACCTGAATCATGTCATTATCTATCCATTGCTATGTCCACATTATGATTCACTTTTCTAGATTGTAAGGCACTACAAATTGAAGGTTGAACTCCAAGAGTTATTCATAGTGCAAAGAAATTAAACACTTGTCTTTATCTTTTCCTAATATCTAATGTAACATACCCTTCTTATTGGATAGGAATACTACTACCTTCAACATCTTCATTATCATCCTGACCACTAACAAAAGAACTTTTACTATCAATTTTGTTCAATCTTTGTCTTCTGTCTTTCTCATTTTGATACTTTACAAGCAAAATCTTCATTTGCCTTTTCACATTATGAATCACTTTTTTATAAGGCTCTACATGACCTTTGACCCTAGCTAAATGCTTCTTTAAGCTAGTGATTCCTCTACCTTTCAAATGCTATGGTTCTTTAATAAACAAATGGTATGGTTCTTTAATCTGAGAACCAATCTAGCATGAGCCCAAGCTAGATCATTAAATCTTCCTAAAGCAACTAAATTATTAAGAGTACTTGAACTTCCTTCCATTTAACTGTAAAAAGAAATGAATACATATATCAAAATTAACTTAATAACTTCATATCAAAATAAAGTTTTGTAAAAAAAAATGAAGAAATAGATTAATAATATTTTCTCAATAACTCATGTTTTTTTTCCTAAACTCAAACATCAAATATATGAATTGATTGTTGCATTTTCACAATTATCACTCATTTTATGTGATTACACAATTCAAGCATAAGATTACAACTATAAACTATTTTATGTAATTATATAATTGAAAAATACACTCATAACTATAACCTATTTTGTATGATTATATAATTAAACTCACAATTTACAATTATAACTCATTTTGTGTTATTATATAATTTAACTGTAAACTCACATCTGTAATTCAATTTGTGTAATCACATAATTCAACCATAAAAATTACAAATATAACTCATTTTGTGTGATTATAGAATTTAAGCATAAACTCACAACTATAACCTATTTTTTATAATTATTTGATTCAACCATAAACTTTAACTATAACTTATTTTGTATGATTATTCAATCATAGACATAAACTCACAACTATAACTCAATTTGTATAATTAATAATCATATAATTCAACCATAAATTAACTAGTCCATTTTGATGATTACAAAATTCAATTTACAATATATAACTTAATTTATAATAAAGACTAAACTTTCATTCAAATTTCAATAAATCTCAATTTCAAATTTTAGACAAAAACAACCTTAAATTCATAATCCAGTTCCAAATTTCACATAACAAATGAATAACTTCAAATTCATAATCTAATTTAAAATTCTAGTTCCCAATCATCACAAAAAGTAAGAAACATAACAAATTCTAACTTCCAAATAACGCTAACCTCTCTGTTAATTTTTATGAATGAAACAAATCCAAACTTCCATTTCAAAATTCACCACATGCACATGTCCACAAGCTTACAACACAAGCAATCACATTATCAATTTCCTAATTATCACACACACACAAGGTTCCACTTCCCGTGAATTTTTGCTAGCAAAATGCAACCTTGGCTTGAGATCACAAGTCACAACATTGCAATTTTACAACATAGCACAACACAAGAGGGTGATGTGAAGCGACGATGGATGGCGACATGTAGTGTTGTGAGCGACTGGTGGTGTTGTGAGTGACTGGCCATGGCAACTAGCGATGATGGCGATGGCGCGACTGGCGAAAGACAATGGCACGACTAGTGAATGGTAATGGCGTGACTGGTGATGGTTGAAGCTATCATTGACGTTGAGACGACTGGAGTCTAGATGGTGGACTAGAGAGACGAGATCACGAGGAAGAGGAGAAGAGGAGGTGCTGCACCAGGAAAAACAAATAGTTTTTGTTAGGGTTTTGTTTTGCATTTCAGTCCTCCAATTTCTTAAATTACATATTACTGATCGATATTTTAAATACTGGCCGATACGATAAGCTAAAATTTCGTACCTTTTTCGGTCGATATGGCACAAAACTCACAGCTTTGTTTATAACACATTGGAATTTAAAACTCTACTCTTAAAATAGGAAGTACGAATCTCCAGGAATGGACCTTTCAACTCTATTCTTATGCGGGTAAAGGGTTAAGCGGCGGTGAGAATTGTGTAGGGTGAAGAGAAGTTATATGCTTGTTTTGATGACAATTGTAGGTTCTAGGAAGGGAAAGTGCACGGACATAATTCTATACCAAACTCAGTGTGTGATCATATGCATATATAAAACTTCTAAAACTATGGTGTTGATTAGAGATGTTTACAACCGCGGTATCTTATTCTAAGATATGTCACACGATTGATGATTCCCTTATTTTCAAGGATATGTCTTGCACTTGGATCAATTCAGGCTTTCCTTTCTTTATTGGTTAAGATAATAGGAGTCCCCTAGTCAAATCATCGGGAGAAAAGAGAATTACTTTATCATGTTGAACCAGAGGGGTTTCAAGTGAAGGAAATTGCATAGGTGTACTCAATTCTCTCAAATTCCAATCAAATCAATGCCTTTCACTGTCACACATATGCGTGAATAGACTAAACTCTCAAAAATAGAGAGGAGTGAGGGGGGTGGGGTGGGGGCTCTGTACCTGGCAAAGTTTCAAAAACTTGCAATGTTGGCCTCTCTTATTGGTTCCTTTAAAAGCCCTTGAATTCTGGGGCCATAGTACCAACTATTTCCTACACTACAGAAGTTTTTACAGTGACAAGTTTTGAAGATTGTGTTGGTGCATGAACCGAAGGCTATCAATGGTGGTAGGTCCAATGAAGTGAAAGGCACCCCATATGGGCGACTTTCCTTCTCTATGGATTGGGTTAGAATATGTCCTACCATAATTCCAACTACCATTTAACATGACATGAAGCTTTTTACGACTTTAACAGGAATCATGGTACGACTACGAGCAACTACTAGATGCCAGGCTTCAAGGTCGTCATGTCTTACGAGGAAAATTATGCCGGCTGGATAAGATATAATTAGATATGACATGAGTACAACGTCACATAATGTCAAATCTCCTCCAGCTTTGAATTTGGACCGTCATTTGTTCATGCAGATGCCAATCATTTATAGCTAAGTTTTCGACTTAAGTAGGCTGGATCGCAACACCTTCAAAGTTTCACATTACCATGCACAAAATACACACACACACACACACATCAGATTGATGATCTCAGCAGCTGTATTAGAGAACTTGACCAAAACGTTAATTCTACACCTGGTACTGGTAAGCTTTTGTTACCATCCCCCAGGGTCTCTCACGATGGGAGAAAGTAATATGAACACCGAACCCTTGCTAGAAATTATCAAATATTGTGCAAGGAGCCCAGCAAATAGGCAAACATGGAACTAATATTGCGTGGCATGACAATCTTGAGTGGACATTAAGATTAAATTATGGCCATCTAAATAATGAATACGTAAGATGTACATGACTGCAGTGTACATATGCCTTTCAGATATTTTCCAGTTGAAGCCTTTTCGTACATGTGCTTTCGTCCATTAAGATGAGAGTATATTATGCACCTAATGTTGAAGTAACTTGGTGATACGAACAACCTCCAGACCATGAACTTAAATACATATTTATGAATGTTGGAAGCCTGGCCATGCAAAACTACTCATTTCAAAGGACTGTCACCTAACAATGCTTGTTTCATTCTGTATCCATTTATCTTTACTTCCCACCCCTGCCATAGCTGTCTCTTAGGGTTACAGTCCTATTAAAGATAAGATTCCCAGTAGTAGAGTCTTTATCCACCGCGAAGTAACCTGGATTGACATCACAGAATGGTCCAAAAAAATTTGATAAGAAGTCAATAGTTCAACCGTTGATACCAAGATATTCAAACAGCAAAAGTTTTTACCATTCTGTACTTAAATACTAATAGAAGGAACTTACCAAGACGTTCAAATTGAAATCTGTCACCTGGGGCAGCATTTCGAAGTGATGGTACAGCATATGCATCAGATATCACGATTTTTGAATGTGGGTTCAAATCAGAAAGCCAGTCATCAAGTTCAGCAGGATTCTGATTCAATAAAGGAGATGTAAGATACCTACTCGTTTGCAGGAAACAAACAGGGATATCAATCCGCCAATATGAATCAAACAATTGCCAACCTCAGAATTGAATAGCTTGTCAAACAATCTGACTGCCACCTTCAATGGTTTGACCCCAGGGGAAGGTTCAGCCACCCAGTGTAGAACCCCCTTGAAAAATGAAAATATGGGTCAGTAGATATGCTAAACAAGCAATCAAATCCAAAAAAAAGAAAAAGAAAAAACTGATTATAAAATAGCAATCAACAACAGGAGTAAAAACCTTTGGTTTAGTTGCCTTGGAAGGATCATATTCAGCACGGATCTCAACAAGAGTCTCATTATCATCAGCCAAAACAACCTCTGTGCATTTTATAGGGAAGGCATATCTGAAAATAAGGAAAGTCTATGATGCAGCAATTTCCTATTAGGATTGTCAGAATATTCTCGATTCCAGTTAAGTAATGCTGAGAGTAAAAGAACTCTTACACACCTCAATAGGACAGATTTACCAGGTGCAAGGCCATAATAATCTTTTGAATCTTTCATCCGAAAGTCAGAATGTTCAATGTACACAACATTGGAAAATGGAACCTATAAGAAGACGAAGCATTTCAGAACATCCAGCATCTGTTGTGATTATAACATCTTAACTATTACAACATCACCTAGAAAGAAGTACCTGACGAAATAAATGGAAAAAGGTGAAAATACAGCAAGATTCACTTCTCAAACTACTCAAATACAGCAGGTGCAATATAAATTTGGCACTTCACTTAAAAATCAGGGACATGTAAAGCTATTCGTTTATTATATAGATATCCTGTCTAATTTTAAGCTTAACTTGTGTTAAAGCTAATCCAAACCCATCCATCACCTGCAAATGGTGGTTAAATTTGGTGTATGTCAAACAGCTAATCATGTCACTATCGCTTCAACAAAAAACACATACCTTGTAGAAAGCCGAAGAATCTTCAGTTTGAGCATCAGGCCATTTCTTTGCATCAAGATCCATAATTGTCTCTGAATCCAGGTTAGTTATGACTACCTAAAAGCACAGAAAAATTTACCTCAAAAATGAAGAAAAATAGTTCATTAAGGAACTACACGAGATAAGATGAAAGAAAAACCTTGAGAGGCTGCAGTACAACCATTGTGCGAGGAGCTGTTTTGTTCAGCTCCTCTCGAATGTGGTATTCAAGACGATCCAAGCGTATCATACTACAATCACTGCAGCATCATGTAAGACCCATATTTACAAAATAAGTACAAAATAAAGGTTGTAAAACTTGGCAATACTAGTTTGAAAATCAAGTAAATTGAACCTTCTGGTGATTCCAATTGCTCGTACAAAAGCATTGATTGCAGTTGAAGTTACACCTCTACGCCTCAAACCAGCCAGTGTCATAAGACGGGGATCATCCCAACCATCCACATGATTGTTCATGACCAAGAAATTTAACTGCACAGCATAATGGAATCAATAAAGATTACCTTTGTCACATCTCAGTATATGATGATCAAAATTTGCAAGCTTCCCATGCAAACTTGTTTAATATATTGCTGACCTTGCGCTTAGACATCACAGTGTTTGTAACATTCAATCTGGAATATTCCCATACATAAGGTTGATAAAGGCCCAGTGAATGCAACAACCAGTAGTATGATGCACGTCTTGTCTCAAACTCCAGAGTGCATAGCTGCTCATAGAACCATGATTCACAAGAACTGAAATGACACTCCAAGTAGCACATATAAAAAAGCAAACAAGCAAATAGCTATTGCTGAAGGAACAACATTATATAAACAAGACGAAAGTTTTCAAATGAGTGAAAAAAAAGTATCAAGCAGAAATAACAAGTTAAAAGCACTTTGACTGTGATTTTGATCCTAAATGATCAGCTTCTAATAAGTAAAGCTAACAATTGAAAACCCTAAATCATGTCCTACAATAGTATACAAAAGAAGGACGAATTGCCTTGGGAGAAAAAAGAGGGCATACCGAATGTGTAATGTTCTCCAGAGAATCCACAATGCAGTGAGCATAATCATAACTTGGATAGATACACCACTTATCTCCTGAATGTGGATGAGGTGTAAACTGAACGAAACAATTCAAAACAGTGAAAATGTGAAGAAAGACCACCAAAAGAGATCGTGAATATTTATCAAATTGCAGTTTACCTTGATCCTGTAAGCAATGAGGTCATACATATTGAAGTTATCACTCTGCATGTCTTGCTTCATTCTTAGTGTTGCCTTGCCTTCTTCAATCATGCCTCGTTTCATTTCATCAAACAGTTTTAAGGATTCTGCAATAGGTCTATCCCTCCAGGGACTGTTCATCTTCTTCTCTCGATACTCTTTAATCTCCTCAGGTGTCTAGAACAGTAGTTAGAATAGAATTGCTTCAAATTCAATGTCAATATAATTTTATTGGAATTTTCAAATAGCAGAATAATGGAAAGTAAAAGTTATTGCAAGGAACCAACCCCTAACTGAAGAATTAGATGATTGAAAGAAACTGTCTTTTTCCCTTCTCTTTGGATAGTGTCCTCATGATTGAAAATGCTCAAAAACGTGAACAAAAATTATTAGAGTTCTAGTGCAACCAACCTGGTGATCAACATAAGCATGGCCCCTCCGTATTAGCTCAACTGCTAAATCATAAAGATCTTGGAAGTAGTCACTAGTGTATGTGATCTGAAAAGTTCAACAGATAAAGCATGTCATCAGAGAAACAAATATTTAAAAACATGCAGACCACTCATACAGCTAATGATACAACCTTGAATGGTTTCCAACCCATCCATTCCACAATCTCTTCAATGTGATCAATATATTCTCTTTTTTCAGCTTCAGGATTTGTATCATCGAACCTGAAAATGACACAGGCCAAAGTTTAAGTCAGAAGCAACATCAGTTGAAAACGTCTGGCAGCCCTTTATGGCATTATTCAATCAGAATTTAATCATTTTTTGCTGTTTTCTGGTAAATATTGAATTATTGATACATCCCACACTGATTTTGATCATTTTCAACCATTTCCAATATTTGATACACAACCAACACCTAACAGCAATGAAAGTATCAATCATAATCCTAGGAAGTGATTTCTTTTTTTTTTTTTTTGTTGGCCAAGAGGAATAAATTACTAGAGAGGGAACAGAGTTTTCCTCAGAGGCTTGAATCAACAATCAAATAAGAACTCCAATTAGATATATCCAATTGTAGAATTGTATACGATAAGATGTCTATCTATCTATCTATATATTAAAAGAGATGATGCTTCAACGTGATTTGGCCATATAGGACTAGCAATCATCTAAAATACCCCTACTTAAATGCATATATGCTCAAATTTATGACAATTAGTAATGGAATTCACAATTAAAGTACGTTGTATATTAAATTTTAAATATAGAGAACTCTCACTACATAAGTAGAATTCTAATTCTATTTTAGATGTTAAATAAGATTCGACGTAAATATAGTGTTAAAAATTTTAGAGTTTTAATTTTATGAGGTACAAAGTTTGATTTTACATATTGCTAAATAATACTATTAATTGTGTTTAATTTTCTAAGTTGAGAAATTTTTACAATTAACATATTGATGTCACTATGATCTTTTATATTATCTGTTTTTAATAATATTTAATTTTTTTATGTAATTAAATGTGTACTCCGCACATCAAACAGGTAATCATCTAGTTACAGATAAAAGAGAATTAAAATTGTTTTATAAAAGATCACCATGTATTGGCTTTGTCGTTGGATGACACCTCTTCTTTACATTAC
>JAOQMM010000171.1:7366532-7386652 GCA_027563515.1 Erythroxylum platyclados | reverse complement strand
TTACAGATAAAAGAGAATCAGAATCATGCTCACCTAAGGTAGCAACATCCACCTCGCTCTTTTGCTAGGCCAAAACTAACAAACATCGCCTGAAAAAGTTGCAAAGGGAGCAAAATTACAATGTAGGCCAAACCTTAATTCTGTTCACCTTTGGTTCCTTCTTGAAAAACGTGGAAGAAGGGACAAAAAGAATGAAAAAAGTCCTACATTTCTACTTGTAGAATATACCGACAACAAAACAAATTATAGGAAAGAAAAGGAGTAATCTGTTTACACTATTTCACATGCTCTGAATCTTTCCAATATCTTCCAACAAAGATAGATTTAAATCCACTGTTTTCCTCTGAACCCAATTAATATTTTCTTCCTCTCAAGTTTTCTCATCTGAAATGAAGAAGTACGAATGGATGGGATTTTAAGTACCTTAGCATGACCAATATGTAGATATCCATTTGGCTCAGGAGGAAAGCGGGAGAATACTTTCCCCCCTGTTACATTCAAATGTTTATCAAGCATTTCCTTACTGTTGGCACATCTTAGAACAGACTTATCACTGAAGAATACCTCGGTATGCACCTGGTAATCAACAAAATAATATTACAGAATATACTAATACAAATTGACATTATTTAAAATTTGCAGCATGAATCACATAATATGAAGAAGCATATTCATGTGAAAATGAGGGTCTCAACAAACAATCAAATGGTTGGGTATGAATGACCAATCAATCTTAACAACTGAAAATTTTTTTGATAATTGACAAACCTTAGGATACCAACATTGTGTTGTTAAATGCAACTGTTTGACAAGATAGTTCATAAAAGTTGATGGCCTCAATCTCAACATGAGGTTCCATCTTCAATTCATATTACGTAGTGTTCACTGGCATTCTATAGTAGAGACTAATTTAGGAGACCCTTTTTTTCTTTCCCAACAGAATAAAATACAAAAATAATTCAAAAATGTACTCACTACTCATAATAGAACCACAGGAACCAGAAATAGGTCATAAATGAAGCTGGACTAAAAAGAAATTAACAAACTACAATGCTAATACCTTGAAATTCTCCTCCGGATTGGGGAATATCAAGAATGGATTAAGTTCTTCTTCAGATGGCTGCACAGGTTTCTCCTCAACAACTTTTTTATCCTACACAAGTTTCAATGTTTAGCAGTATGGGAAAAAAAGAATTAAAGTCTCTTTTCTTCTGCAGGAAAAAATGAAAAAAGTATGCAAAAATGCATATCTAGACCTATCTTAGTTTTCCTTTCTTTTGAGAGCCAATGTATGTGTGTGTCAAGGCTGCAAGTAAATGTCCTCATTCTCACCTCAACTTTTGCAGGTTTTTCCTTTTTCTGTTTAGTGGGTTTCTCATTATCCACTGCAGTCCTTTCACCAAGTAATTCATATAGTTTTGCATCTATGCATTGCTGACAAACAAGAAAAAGGATAAACAAATGCAAGTTTAAAAACAAGATATGCAAAGATATACGTGGTGATAATAGATAAAATTAAGAAAAACAGATTCACCTTAACAATTTTTGGATCAGCCCATGGAAGTTTTTTACGAACATGTGCGAACAAATCACCAACTTGAAAAAAGGAAATCAAAGCATCCAGATAAGAACAAAGTAACAGAACATAAATACGAAAGCATGGGTGTTAAGCTTAAAATAGCCAAGCCCAAACAAACACACACACACAGTCAACGACCCAAAAGATGTAACATAAAGAAAGAATTGATAAATTTTAATGTTCAGCTGAAAGTTTCAATGACAACAGAATGACATTGCAAGAAAAGAAAACAAGTAAAATACAGTGTTACGCATTTCACTGAGTAATTAAGCACCCAAAAAGGACTATAAAAAGAAGATTTGCAAAAAAAAGCCAAGGTAGACAAGTATCTTAGTAATTAAACACCTACCATTTGTTCGATACCGCAGCTCCAAGATTGATTCCTTACTCAATTCAAATACTTCATTTACAGTCTTTGCTATATCTTCCAAGGAGACTTCCACCCCTGGTTACAAGCACAAACACTTATCAGGGTAAATCATCGCAAAATTGTGTATGGTCAACTAAGTAACTGAATCTCCTAACCTTGGCAAATATATTTAATAACTAAATCTCAGTCCATTATTCAAATTTGAAAAAAATGAAAATGATGAAACAGAAGAATTTATAGATATTTCCCATGTTAGAGATGTTGAAAGAGAAATATAACATGACTTTCCTAGATCATCTTGACTCAGTCCATTTAAAAAGCTTACTTACCGACACCACAAGCAGCTTCAAATTCATTTAACTGGAGACTCTCTGAGGCAGTTCCAGACAAAAATGAAAATGCAGCTTCTAGTTGAGCAGTACTCTTAATCTGCAAAGCTTCACAACTAAGTTAGCACTCAAACCCTGGTAATCTTGTCAAATTCAACTGGTTAAGGAATAGAATATATAAGCAACCAATAGTAACAATATATCAGTTGGCAACCACAAAATTCTTTTTAAAATAGTAATGTGCATCTCAGACCTTTGAAGAGACAATATATCCAAGCAAAGTAGGCCGGTGGACAAGAGCATTTGCTGGGTATTTCGTGGCAACCTATGGAACATATTTGAAAGAATCAATATATCAGAAGTTTTTGTGCCAACAAAAAAGAAAAAGGAAAGAAGGAACAATAACCCCAAAGATCAAGATATCAAGCAAAAACAAATATCAAAAGAGGCCGTAGACTTCACCCACACAAATAAACAATAATACGTCGTCAAAGTTCATTTTTAGAAGTATTTTCAGATTGCATGTTAGCAAAATGGCCGCAAGTAATTAAGCTTCACTATTACGCACTCAATTACACACAACGCAAAGTTTGTAGATGAAATATCTTACAGTGTAAAGGAGATTTCCAATAGTTCGGTTGCATCCGTCGCTGACACCAGCCTGAAAAATAGATACGTAGACCCGCATTGGAATCAGTAATTTAATAAAACTAAATCATCTGAGAGGCAAGACCAAAGAAAAAGAAAAGAGAACTTTGAGGAGTTTCAGCCAAAAAAAAAATTCCTTTCTTTAAAATAATGAAACAAAACCCATAACAGAAAAGAAGTAAAAGAAAATGCCGAATTGTCATACCTCGTGAATGACGGCGGTGAGATTGCTGGTGACCTTATTGTTAGCAATAGTGTTACGAGCAGTTCTCTCGTCGAGACCGATCTTGAGAAACAAGTCTATGGAGGAACCTCCGGCGTCGTCGTCCTTCACAACCATTGTAGGGCGAGAGACGGCGGTGACGGAGGATATGGTGTGTGGAATGTCTTAGAGCAGAGAAAAAACAGTTGGCGTAGAAGAATAGGGTATCGGACAAATAAAAGAAGACTTTACATATGTCGGAGTGTGTGCGTGCGGTGCGATATTAGGGGTTTATGGGAAGGAAGATTCTTCCCCTGCTTAGGGATTTAGAGCTCTACGTTTGTTTGAGAAAGAGAAATGTTTGAAATGTCTATTTTGGTGTCCTATTAGTCCAAAGTATCAGCGTGACTTCCAAGTTCCCATGTTGAATTCGTCAGAAAAAACTTCCTAATCTATTGTCCGGAAACAAGCAACATAAGAATCGCGTGGATGGGTTGGGGGTAAAAACGTAAACACGTATATTTTAAATAAATTTTAAAAGACAATAATTCAAAAGAAAGTATTGCAAATAATTTATAATTATTTTTATTAAAAATAATTATAAAATTTTAACCCTAGCATTTATATCAAAATACAAATACTTCTGAACCATTTTTTAATAAAATGACTCCTAATATTTTTTTTAACAAACCTAAACAAATATCTTGTTAAACAAATGGAAGACTTTTGTACATAAGCTCTCTCTGTTACCTCATATCTACGTAGATTCTTTCTGGAGCCCACATAGACCCATCTTTATAAATGACAAATAGATGTTAACTTAATTAGAATATTAAAAATGGTTTCTATAAATATATTTCAAGATGTCAATATTAATCCATTTCCCTTAAATTCACCCGAAGTTATTTAATTTAAACACCTAATTTCTCTCCAAAATTTATTTAATTGTCACTTGATTCTATTAGGAAAATACTAAGAAATAATTAAAAAATTGCATTCATTTTGTGAGTACCCAATAATTAACCTTTTTATTTGTAAAAGAATACAAAAATAGTGAGTCCCTAGCATTTAGAGAATCCAAGGTAATTTTCCAATCTTATAGTTCCTTGCTATTTGTTTTATACATGTTGTTTAAGGAATATAATATAAGTTTTTAATATCTTAATATTGGGTCCATTGACTATAAAATTTGAAAAGGGAAGTCCATCGTCTAGGATTCAAGGGTGGGGCAAGCAACATCAAAGACAACCTTCAAAGTGCATTTTGGACTAAACTTACCTATAATTAAGTCTAATTACTAATAATAGGGTCAAATATTTGTGGGTTATTGGTTTAGTCTTCTAGTACGTTGTATAATATAAAACTAAAACCATAATTATTACAATTAAGGTCAATTTGTTTTAGGTTATGTTTTTTATTCCCTCTTATACTTTGAATATTAAGTATGATTGAAATTGAAACCTTAATTATAAGTATTAGGATCCTAATTAAAACTCTAAACCACGATTGAAACACTAATTAAAACCCCAATTGATACCCTAAATGATCATAACCATGATGGCTTTTGTGATTTTCTGATTTTGGGTTTGATTAACAAGTAACAAAGGAATAGTCTATATCACATTTTGCTTGGGTGAACAACATGTAGCTAGGTAATTTGATTGATGAAAAAACTATATGTTATAGAATTTGCATTTATCAGGTATGTTATCAACTCATGAGATTTTCTATCTAGGAATTTATGCAATATGATCCCTTGAATTCTAATATTATCCCAAATCACATATTTCTTGTATGTCGTGCAAAAGTTTATAAGTAGATGTTAGTTATAGGTCTTAGTTGTATTCCTCATGTCAACTATCTTTCTTTAGTTATCTCTTGTGATGTTGCTTTAATAAAGTGTACAAGTATACGTTAGTTATACATGATAGTTATCTTTGTTATGTTTGCCATCTTAGTGACATAAGTAGATGTTAGTTATAGGTGTTAGTTATCTTTTTATTTCCTATGATGCTACTTCAATTAGCCAAAAATTCTTCGGTCATATGAAATGGCTATATGTATTAGTATCCTTCTTATATTGTCTCTTGTGATGTTACTTCAATTAAACGTGACTTCTAAAGAAATACATGTTTGATATGTTATGGGTGTCATTATAACCTTTCATTGTCTTATTGTTTGAGTTGCTTGTTAGGTCTATATCTCACTATCGTATTGGTTTAAAAACCTCCCATCTATGCTTAATGAGTTAAGAGTTAAACTTAGTTATAGTTAAGACTTATAAATTCTAATACAAGTTGTATAAGGCTAATCAACTTGTTTAATGAATATAAGATAATTGCTGTGTATATAGAGCATAGGACTAATGTTCTTATAATAGTAAAAAAAACTCTATATTTGGATGGGCATAGGAAACTATGAATTAACAGGAGGTTGAGGAGCAATGCAATGAAAAAAGGCATATTTATGGTAAAGAATCTTAAGAAATTGGACATGCAGATAAGTTGAATGCCATATAATAGATGGACTAAAATAGTGAAAGTTAAGTAAACCATTTAGTAGCAACTAATGTGAAAAGTAAAATACTAAGAAAAGATTCAACGCTTCATGCAATGAAATAGATCAAGATGCCAATAAAGTCGATGATGAGAAGGATAGTGATTCTTTAAATGACCGTGAATCTCATTTTGACATTTATTCTAAAGAGATTGAATAGTTAAAGGTGATGTTAAATTATATGTTGAAGTACTTGGAGGGCATCAACCTATAGAAATAAATTCTTCTTATTGTGGTAATTTTTGGTCAAGAATGAAAATCCCAGTAAGGATAAATTTGATGTAACTCTGAGAAGGTCTAATAGAACTTTAAAACATAAACCAAAAGATGGGCCTCTAGAGTGGATGATGGGAATGATTTTTGGTATTGTAAAGGAGCTTAAAAAAGCAACAACAAATTATACATTTGCCAATAGGCCTAATCTTAGGTTTTAAAAAATGAACATATATGAGTTAAGGTTGGTTATTTTAAAGGTTGATAATGGGAGTTATATGCTTCTTGTGATAATAGTGACAAATGCTTCAAGTATAAGGCCTACAAGTAAGAGCATTTGTATTTTATAACCAATAAGCTTAGGATGGTTGTAGTGTCATACCTTACTAGGTTATTTAACTAGAAGATACTTAACAGATCAAGCATTAAAATTACCAAATTGTTTGAGGAATGTAAGGACTAATTAAATTTATTAGTAAACTCCAACATGTGTTTGGCAACTAAAGAGAAAGCATTCAAGGAGAGGTCTAGATAATATATGAATGACTATCTTAAATTATATGAATACATGAATGAGTCAAATGTTAATAACTCTAACTTAACTATAGATATTCAACTGGTTAGGAATAAAACCAATTATTTATTATAATTCAAGATTATACATATACTTTGATGCAATAAAGAGGGGGAAATCATTTAAGGCCCATTTTTTGGGATGGATGGATTTTTGTAACTAGCCATTAAAGGCAATTCTTGAGTAAAATTAGAAGAGATGATGATGGAGAAATATATCTCATAGTTTAAATTATTATAGAAGTTGACAATATTGGTGGTCTTGGTTAATCAAACACTTGGTAGCCAATTTGGAAATAGGAGATGGAGAAGGATTGACCATAATAACAACTATGTAAAAGGTAATTGCAAATATTTATTACCATAATAGTAATTGTTATTTCTCTTAAAATGTGATTCTCATTATATCTGATCTCTTTAATTTGTAAGAGATAAAGGTAGCATTTGAGGCCAAATTACCACGATTAGTTTGTAGAACATATGCCAAATATATATACTATAATTAAAAGTTTAATTATAATGGTAGACACTTGAGGAAGTAATTCTAAAAAGATGTTTGGTCTACTCTTGATGAAGAGTTTAATGAGGAATATAAGAGTTTTAAAATGTTAAAGTGCATTGCTGACTTACTACGGTATCCATTTCAAATATAGACCAGATCAACTAAAGCTTTGAGTCTAAATATCTTGTGGTTGATAAAAGCATTTTTAGAATCTTCAATTGATGGATTCTACTAGCTAAAACTAGGCATATTATTTCAATGCTAAAGTTAATTAGGACAATAGTAATGAAGAGGACAACTCAGAGAATAGAATATGTATAGCACTGAAGAGTGACAATACTCTAGAGATAATGAAGAAGATTAAAAATATTAAGAAAGAAGCACTTTAATGGAGGTTCAAATAGGATGAGAATTGTGCTTATGAAGTATTAAAGGGTGTTGCAATGCATATTGTGAGGTTTAAGTAGTAAACTTACAGTTATAAGGGTTGGGATTTGTATAGGTACACATATAAACATAATGTGGAGACATTTATTTGTAGATGTTATATGAAAGATTCAATTAATAAACATAAGAGAGTTTTCTACAGCTTATTGGAGGTTCTATTTTCTCTCCACCTAATGAGCATGAAGAAATTCATCCTCTAGCTAAGAGAGTTATACTTGCAAGGCCCAAAAAAGTAAGGAGAAAGGACAAAAATGAGTCTTAGAAGTTAAAGAAGAAATACATACACAAATTATCTCAAAAGGTTCAAGTATATAAGTGTAAAAGTATGGTTCCACTGGTTATAACAATAGGTCATGTAAAATTCCATCTCAAATTTGATGTCAACCTCAGCTAACTCTGTAAGCTTAGCCAACTGCATGTCTCAAGTTACACTAATTAACTTAATTATTTATTGTTATGATATATTGTCAAATATTTTATCTCCTTGTCTATGTAAGGAAACTCAATAAGAAAAACAATAATGGTAAATGTAATTATTAATATAATTCACTTAGTTTATAATTTGTTTTTATCTAATTATCTAACTCCCAAACATTTGGTAAATGTAATTATTAATATAATTCACTTAGTCACAATTTGTTTTTATCTAATTATCTAACTCCCAGACATCAAGAAAATCATACAAATAGAGCAACACCATTGGCGAGGATCTTATTAAAAAGAACGAATTTTGGTGAAGTTAATCAATGTCATTTAAAATGTCTGTCTAACCTAGAGGACTAAAATTCAAAGATAAAGCAAGCATCACCTCAGGGCAATTTCCAGAGGATCGAAGAAGGACGAGAACAATAATAAGAAAGATAATCCATTCATCACAACTTGAAGAATCAACTTCCTAACAACTAACTTCTAAAAAATTAGCTTAAGTATCACCATATTAATTAATTATTTAAAATATTATTACTTTTAGGATAGTATATAAGCTTGTTCTTTTAGATGTATATATTTTTTGGTTAAATTAATAGTTTGACACTATTTTGTGTGCATTGACAATTTCACAATATTTTGTGTATGTTAATTATTAATAGAAGGTAATCAAGTTGAAATACATTTTGCGGAAATATTAGTGCCAATGAGAAACTGTTGACAATTATTTTTCTTATTACCAATTATCTTGATTACATACTATCCTTTTATTATCATTTCTACAATTCATTAAGTAAAGGTTAATAATGCAATTGGAAACAAAATAACAATGCAATATTGTGAACAGATCAAGTTGTTAACATTATGCTTAAGTCAGAGAAGCTACATTATAGATTCAAAAGACTAAAAATGTCTCTTGTAGAATAATCATTAGACATATAATTCATCCACTACTTGATCTAATTACTCTTGCACATCTCAATTAAAATAGAGATCCCATTAATAATAAAAGATAATTTAAACTTGATAAATATTAACCTTAACACTTTCCTCTCTTTCACCAAAGCTTCTATACCATATTAATTAATCATTCTCTTCGTTTCCTATTAAATTTCATTTCTTCTTAATCCTTATTAGACTTGAACCTAGCAATAAGCTCTTTAGACACAAAAGAGTAACTTATCATAAAAACTTATGCTCTTTCATTTGGTGAAATTAATCAGTGTCATTTAAAATGTCATTCTAACTTAGAGGACTAAAATTCAAAGATAAAGCCAGCATCACCTCAGTTCAAGAGGATGCAAGAAGGACAACAACAATAAGAAAGATAATCCATTCATCACAACTTGAAGAATCAAGTTCTTAATAACTAACTTCTAAAAAATTAGCTTAAGTAATATCACATTAATTAATTACTTAAAATTTTGTTACTTTTTGGTTTACAAACAAGCTTGTAACCATCTATCTTAGTATAAAAACTTGTTCTTTTGGATGCATATATTTTTTGGTTAAATTAATAATCTGACATTATTTTTTGTGCATTGACAATTTCATAATATTTTGTGTATGTTTATTATTACTAGAAGGCAATCAAGCTAAAATATATTTTGAGAACATGTCAGTTGAGAATTATTTTTCTTATTACCAATTATCTTAATTACATACTATCCTTTTATTACCATTTCTATAATTAATTAAGTAAAGCTCAATAATGCAACTGCAAACAAAATGTAATATTGTGAAAAGATCAAGTTATTAACATTATACTTAAGTAAAAAAAAAGCTATATTATAGATTAAAAAGACTAACAATGTCTCCTATATAATAGTCATTAGACATATAATTCATCCACTGCTAGATCCAATTACTCTTACACATCTAATGAATTAAAATAGCAATCCCGTTAATAATAAAAGATAATTTAAACTTGATGAATATCAAACTTAACAGCTTCCTCTCTTTCGCCAAAGCTTCTATACCAAGCTTCATTCTCTTAGTTTCCTCTTAAATTTCCTTTCTCATTAATCCTTATTAGACTTGAACCTAGTAACATGCTCTTCAGACATAAAAGAATAACTTGTCATACAAATTTATGCTCTTTCATTTGGTGAAGTTAATCAATGTCATTTAAATTGCAAGTCTAACCTAGAGGACTAAAATTCAAAGATGAAGCAAGCATCACCCCGGGGAAATTCAAGAGCAAGTAAGAAGGAGGAGAACAATAATAAGAAAAATAATCCATTCATCACAACTTGAAGAATCAAGTTTCTAATAACTAACTGCTTAAATATTAGCTTAAGTAACACCATATTAATTAATCATTCTTTTATTTCCTTTTAAATTTCCTTTCTCTTTCGTCCTTATTAGACTTGAACCTAGCAATAAGCTCTTCAGACACAAAAGAGTAACTTGTCATAAAAACTTATGCTCATTCTTTTGGTGAAGTTAATCAATGTCATTTAAAATGTCAATTTAGCCTAGAGGACTAAAATTCAAAGATAAAGCAAGCATCACCTTGGGATAATTTCAAGAGGATACAAAAAGGAGGATTACAACAATAAGAAAGATAATCCATTCATCAAAACTTGAAGAATCAACTTCCTAATAACTAACTTCTTAAAAAAAATAGCTTAAGTAACACCATATTAATTAATCATTCTCTTAGTTTCCTCTTAAATTTCCTTTCTCCTTAATCCTTATTATACTTAAACCTAGCAACAAGCTCTTTAGACACTAAAGAGTAACTTATCATAAAAACTTACGTAGTTTCATTTAGTGAAGTTCATCAATGTCATTTAAAATGCCAGTCTAACCTAGAGGATTAAAATTTAAAGATAAATCAAGCATCAGCTTAGGGCAATTTCAAGAGGATGCAAAAAGGAGGAGAACAACAATATGAATGATAATACATTCATCACAACTTGAAGAATTAACTTTCTAATAACTAACTTCTCGAAAATTAGCTTAAGTAACACCATATTAATTAATCACTTAAAATATTGTTACTTTTTGGTTTACAAACAAGATTTAACCATCTATCTTAGTATACAATCTTGTTCTTTTGGATGCATATATTTTTTGGTTAAATTAATAATTTGACACTGTTTTGTGTGCATTGACAATTTCACAATATTTTATATGTGTCAATTATTACTAAAAGGTAATCAAGCTAAAATATATTTTGAAGATATATTAGTGACAAATATGAAATGGTTGAGAATTATTTTTCTTATTATCAATTTTCTTGATTAGATACTATCCTTTTATTATCATTTATACAACTGATCAAGTAAAGGTTAATAATGCAACTGCAAACAAAATAACAATACAATATTGTGAAAAGATCAAGGTGTTAACATTATGCTTAAGTCAAAGAAGCTACATTATAGACTCAAAAGACTAACAATGTCTCTTATATAATAGTCATTAGACATATAATTCATCCACTACTAGATCTAATTACTCTTGCACACCTAATTAATTAAAATAGCAATCCCATTAATAATAAAAGATAATTTAAACTTGATGAATATCAGCCTTAACACCTTCCTCTCTTTCACCAAAGCTTCTATACCAAGTTTCATTCTCTTAGTTTCCTCTTATATTTCCTTTCACCTTAATCCTTATGAGACTTGAACCTAGCAACAAGCTCTTCAGACATAAAAGAGTAACTTGACATAAAAACTTATGCTCTTTCATTTTTAGCTTTGTTCTTAAACATTGCAATTTCATTTCTTAATCTTTTTATTTTAATCCACTCCCTCTTACAAAATTAAACATCATACCATATTAATTGTTGCAATTTCCAACCAAAAAAATAAACATAATTACATGAACAATTTCTTTATGTTTATGGTATACAAAAAAGAAACAAACAAATTGTGCTTACTAGATACTTGACACAATCAAACAACATTATGTATAGATTTTGGTCACTTCTCGATGTTTTAATAGTTTGATATAGGTTAAAAAGTAAGTTGTCCTAAGAAAGGTTTGGTGGGCTTACTAAGGCCTATAAAGAATAAAATGTCGAGTTTCAAACATTTGTCCAATAGAAACATTTTGAGGCTTAATTTATTAAGAGATAGGGAAAACTAGAATAAGAAAGTATAGAGGGCAAGTTATCTCTTACATCATTTAGGTGCCGCATTATATAAATGCTTTATAGGAGAATTAAAGTTTTGATACAATTATGTTAAGAGTCAAAGATAAATGCTAATAAAATTCTTGTGATAGAGTATATCTAATAGGGATAAGGCTCATCCTTAACTTTAATTTTTAAGGCATAATAATCCTTATGAGTAAGGAAAATTTTCCTTTATGTATATGATGGGTGATTTTTTTCTAATTAAGTCTTTTCTATTACTAATTTATTGCTCACAGCTAAGGCAAGTGCACCTATTGTTAGTAAGCAATATAATGATAAATAGGTGTTGATCCCTTAAAGAAGTAGTATGGATCTAGAAAACCCTAATCCTTCTAACTAGCCTAAAACATAATTAACAAAAGAGGATTATGATGGATATGAATGTAAATTATAAATTATAAAATAAAACCTAACTAAGAGAATAATAGATAAGAGAATCAAAAGTAGAACAATTTATCAAATAGAGAATCCAATTGTAACTTTATGCTTACATAAGTATTTTCCTTAGGATAATCCTGATTTCATGATTTAATTAATTTAAAATGGTTATATTATCTAAACCAACATAATTTCCTAAATATTGAAATTGCACTTTTTAAAGCTATAGCCATCTACTCTTTGGTTCATTAACCCATATCTCTATTACAACCTTATAAATGCATAAAAGATTTGTGAAATTCTGTAAAAGGTTTCACAATAATAATAGAGAGATTATATGGGGTCTATCTATAGCCATTCAAACCCTTCTATTTGAGTTATGGTCCACTTAAAAATAGGATCTCTCAATATTTCCACAAATAAATTTATATTAGGTTTAATTAATAACACGATAAACTCTATATTAAGACTAACTAAAGACAACTTGCAGAAATATATCCCAATTCATAAATCAAAATAAATCAATTTATATAAAAAAAAATAGTAGGATTTTTCTAAACTAAACATATAAAATATCTAGCCATGAATTATGTTCAAAACAATGAAAACAAAACACAAATCAAAGAAATCATAATAGGAATAGTTCTACATGAATATCTTGATGAAGTTGACAACTTAATATATCAAGATGAGTGCAAATCTTGACTCTATAATGAAAGAAATTAGATTCAACCTTTTAAGGGTTTTTGAACCTCTTAATAACTAACCCTAACTTTAAAGAGAAAAAGATGTGTAAAGTACATGTATAAAGTATCCAAAAGTCTTAAAAATTATAGTGTTCATGCTTTAAATATATTTTAATGCCCTTAGATCCTCTTATTTTCTCTAGGCGAGACACATAATATTTAACACACATGTATACCTAGTCTATGAATCTTTTTATGTCTCATATAACTTATATATGATGTATGGCATGATCACGATTTAGGTCATATTACTTTTTAGATTTTCTTTAGTGCCACATAATCTCTCCCTTGTTTTAGGTTATATCTCTTCTTGTACTTAATCCATATAAGGCATGGATAGGTACACGGATGTGGGTCAAATTTTTGTCCTTAAAAATTTACAATTTTCTTCATATTTTTACTTAAAATAGTCTCCATTTCTTAATAAATCTCATCCCAAGGTTAAATGCACAAAAACCTAAAAATATATCAAAATTAATTAAAAATGTAAATTGACATAGAAATCAAACAAAATAGTTAAGAAAATATAATCATATTTTGTGCACATTAGTACGACACTACAAGCACAAGGCTACACAAACCTACTAGTGCTTGATAAGCGGTCACCTTTCACGTGTCATCAACAGGCTTGTAAATTCTTTCAATAAAGTAGGCATGTTTTTAAATTTCCTTATAAATAGGCCAATATGCTTATAGAGGCTTGTTATTGCTATTTATAGCAGTTGCATTTACCGCATATAAACACTAAATGATAATGATAAAAATGTATATGTTAGAGGTCCTAGAGTTTGTTGACTCTATATCTGTGATTAACCACACTACACCTTAATAATATAAATGAAATATGATGATAAATTAGAAAAAAAAACTTCAGTTATGAATATATTGCAAGTTTTCCAACTAAAATAGGTGAATTTTGGTACACACTGAACCCACGTTTAGGTATTGTAGTTTGAGGGAAAGAATAGTCAGATTATTATTTTTATATGCACTAAAGAGTAAAGCATATAATAATCTTAAATCTTGTCTCCTCTCCCCTTTTCTTTTTTTACTAGAATTGCCTCTTTTATACGTTTAGATGTGTATGTTATGAAGTTTATTTACAAAATATAGTCATTTCCTATGAAGTTTACTATTATGATGGGTGATGTAACCCTAATTTGAAATTCAGGCTAATCTTAGGTTTGTAGGCCTACGGAAACAACTACTCAAAGTATTAAGGAGTTCTTAGAAAAAATAATTTGATTACCAAGTTAGTGAGAACTAAATGGTACTAAGGATCTAGAGAAATCTCTAATTAAGCTTAATGATAGTGGATGTGAACTTCGAATGTGTCCATTTCATAACTTATTATTCATATTTTGTCTATTGCATATGCTTGATAATAATCTAACTTTGTTTTTTAATCGATAATAATCTTTCATTAACATCAAATATATATACTTGATAAGAATCTAACTTAACTTTTTGATTGATAATAATCTTTTATTGATATAAGAGATACATAATATTACATTATTGTAAGAGCAACATTGGTTACTTTGTGCAATCTATTAACCACTTTAATGTTAAAAAATCAAATAAAATTTTGTAATGAAAATGGTAAAGTTGGAATTGGAAGTAAGCACTAGAAGTTGAGATGCTAAGATTTCTTTATTTATTCTCACGCCATCAAATTTGTAAGTCATTCATAATAGAGACAAGAAATTTCATCATTCACATCACAAAGTTGTATAATATGGTGCTGCTATAAGTCAATACCAAACCATGTTTTTTATTTTAAGAGTAGGAGAGGAGATTCCCTAGGGATAGTCGTCTAGATTTAAATGGTGGATGTTAATGAAGCCATTGGTCAAACTTTCCATCATATGCAGTTATAAGACTTGAAAATTAAGCCAACAAGAAACAATTATGCATAGGCTTTTCTAAAAAATTTAGAGCTTTTAATTTTGATAATAGAAGTAAATTTTTTGAATTAAAAGGAAAACTCCATAAATAAAGTAGAGATATAACTTTGTAATATTATATATATGAAAAGATAAATGAATAAGAGTGATTGTAAATTGAGGTAACCTCATTTCACATATCAAGACTTAGACACCATTTAACATATCAAGACTTAAACCCAATATCATCCAAATGTGAAAATTTTAAAATATTTTTTATAATCTTTTGATGGCAACACTAAAGTGGTGAATTACATATTAATTAAACTTACTATTTTCGAATAATTGGGCATCTTACATGATTTTGAAGTCTATAGTTTTGGAGAAGGGTGTTGCATCATACTAATAAATCAAGCCCATTTTGTACACTCATTAGAGGTGCATCATTTGCCTTTAGTTTCTTCTCAAAACTTGGGTTGAAAATGAAATTTTTAATACTTAGGTTTATAGGTATTGGCTTAAGCAATATAATTTTAAGTCATTTGATTTTAATAATTCATCCATATTATAACAAGTTTACAATAACTAAGACAAGACAAAACAATCCAAAATTGTTTCTTAAATTCTAATCATTAAGTTCATATAAGCTTGCTAGACTATGAATCAAAGAAACATCAACCTTTATTCCAAGACTATTCTCGAAAAATATTCTTTATAGGGAGATGAATCATCATTTAAACTTTGATTCGGATCAATCTCAATTGTCCATCCCTCTATATAAAGCGCTAATGAATCACTTTTATCATTTTTTTAGCAATTGTTTAAAGAGACGTAATCACTACCTTTTGTTTATTACCTGCATTCTTAAGAAGATTCAATATTAAGGTCCTAGATAGGCCTATCTTCTTTCCAAAAGAAAGACTACATCCCTTACTTTTAACCTTTTTAACTTAGAGAGTATAGTAAATATGATATAACTAGTTCATGGAGTAAAGCTAATAGCTTTAACTTTAATGAATATAGCAATATGGAATCAGTTACATCTAACCACAGGAATAACAGTCAATATATCCATCAAGTTTAATATGACCATATCACCCTCACATTTAATAGTTAGGGCCACTTTAAAGTATCATATAGGTCTACATCAAATCTAAAGAAGTGCTTCACTTGTGCAACTGTTCATCAGACTTCGTGCCTGGGGACTTTGATTAAAACTTCAAAGAACAACTAAATTCAAAAAAGCTTAGGAGAGTAAAGTTAGTATGATGAGGAGGAAATTTCATATGCTTAAAGAAATAGGGTTATGATTTCCTGAGGTTGACAAGTGCATTTTTACTTTTGTCTTTGAAAGGTATGATTATACTATAATTTATTCAAGTGTGGGATCTGTCTATCTATTCACCTTATCATCCTTCAAATCATCAATGTTATAGGCCTAAGTCCCAATTAAATACTTCCTCATGCCTAAAACTTACTAGCTAGATTTATCATCTTTTATTTTATATATAGGGTCCCCCCAAACTTGAGCTATTTAAGTTCAGCATTAATGTAAACTTATTGGAACTTAGAGCAAATGGTACATTTTAAACACAATAAGTGGTTATTATTTGCTAATGATCTCTAAAGGGATGCAAAAATAGAAGGAAAAGTTTGTTTTCTTATTAAATAAATTAATCTTATGGTCCTTTATGATCTTCTAAAGGTTAATATATAAGGAGTTTGCCCAGTAGTATATGACCACTGTAATCTTAAAGTTTAAATCCTAAAAAATAGTTAGTTTAACCTTCCTTCTTTCTCCCTAAGTAACTCTCCTTTGTAACCCCAATCTAGTACAACCAACAATTTCTTATAGAGAAGAGTATTCATGTAGGTTACATTATTAACTTTTATGTACTTTGCTTGTGTTTTACATTTTTAACTTTTATTTACTTTGTTTATGTTTTTTTTAGCATCTTATTAACATCCTTGTTGTTTATATGATAGTCATGAATATGAAAGGAGACCAAGATAAAAGGTCTTTTAGATTCTTCCTCTAAGGGGAAAAAAAAGCAAAATATAACTTATAATGATGAGGTCATTGGAATCAAGTCGTCTCTTCCTAATAGATCTAACCCTATATTATAACCTTCTCAGCACACTCCTCCTAATGCACTATAACAACTGGAGAAAGTCATTGGTCTCCCTATCCTAGTAGACCTAGTAAGCAAGATGAACATTTTTTAACATCAAATTTAAGAAAACTAACACTATCTTCAACAAGGTTAGGAGCAAGTTAAGATAGTTTATGAGATGGTAATTATGGTAATTCTAAGGGACAAGCAGATCTTAAGAGGAGACAGATGTCCATTTCATCCATGTATTCTCTAAGAGGTATCTCACCATGGTAAGTTTACTTAGCTTATCAAGCTTTATCATTTGTTTTTTAAGCATGGATTTGTATTTTCTTCTATCGAAACTTCACTTCCATATTCATAGGCTATGAGAGGTTTATAGAGAACTTGGTAAGTCTACGAAGGAGAAGGAATAGGTTGAGGGTGCAACCTTGAATTCCTATAGTGATATTGAGACCTTTAATAAGGAGAAGGAGGCTACTGAAGAATAGTCATTTAAGCGCTTTAATAGGATTGAGTTATAGGCACATAAGCAGAAGTTTCAAGGTGATGACTTAAATTTTAACATCATCCATCACTATTGAACATCCAAGTATTTCACAAATTGGAACTATATTGGAACGGTTTGAGGCATATATGTAGGTTGCATAGAAGAAGTTCATAGAAATGTCTTCTATAGGTATAGACATTGATAATGCTTTTGATTATCCTAACCAACTCATATTAAAGACTCTGATGTGTTCTACAACATTGATAGAGATGTTGAAGTCACTGGTCCCCTAGGATAGGAGGCTCCTAACCTTGATGATGGAAACCCTACATCTTTTGAAAGTGAAAAACCTCTCTATCTAGACCCATTATTTCTTTTTCTTATTTTATTTCCTTTGTATATAAATATGTAAATGTTTGAATGGTTTGGGCATATCTATCGCTATTTTTAGTTTTATAAAATTTCAATTTAGGCCTACTTAGTTACTAAAAGATAAATTTTAAATGAACCTAATAGGCTTGTGAAGTTAACTTATTTTCCTTATTAAATTTCATAAGGTAATTTAATGAACTTGATAAATCTATCAACTCTAATTCCCTTATCTTATCAAATTTTAGAAGTTGATTTATAAATTTAACAAGCTTATGAAATTTAGCTCCCTTGCTTTATATAAGTTTTTAAAGATAATTTAAATAACTGGAGAAATATGTAAATTTTTGCTATATTTTCTTATCAAAATTTTGAAGATAATTTAAATCTACTAGATAAGTCTGCAAAGTCTAGCTCATTTGCCTTAACAAATTTTGGAAGATAATTTAAATAAACTTTATAGGCTTGTGGAGTTTAGCTCCTTTTCCTTATTAAAATTTGAAAGATAAATCGATAGGCTTATGGAGTCTAACACTCTTTCCTTATCAAATTTCTAAAAGGTTTTCCTAAACCTCATACACTATCATATCATTTATAAATTTATACAACATATAAGATGAAAACTTAAAACCTAATATACTTGATTTGTAATCAAATCCTGAGGAAGCAAAAACTAGATTTAAAGATATAACCTTGACCCAATGACTATATGGAACCCAAACCAAAGGTATAAAAGACTTTTTTTACCCATCATTATAAAGAACTAGAAGTAAGATTATAGGATAATTTGAACACCATAAGTAAAAAACTTGATAAGTTTGAAAAGCTTTTGGAAGAAACCAAAAGAAAACTCTCATAATTGTATTAATAATCAAAGATAATTATATACCATTGAAAAGAAATATCCTTAAGTACTAAAACACAAAACTAAGTTTCTAAACTTAAAATAAAACTAAGGTTTTGACTAGGCACAATTATAGGCCATCTTTGTTGAAAACAAAAGCTTTAATGCCACTAAAACACAATCTATATCTACTCCTATATCTTATGATCGTGGATCCTTCTATATCTTTAGGGAGTTGGACATGGCATGTAACGCACCTATGGGTGTAAATTGCCGATATTTCTGTAACTTCTAAAGATAAACATGGTTTCAATCATGCTCATATTAGAGATTGTGTCTCACCTTTGAGTTGCCTAACAAGTTACACTAACTGATACACGATCATATTGGAGTTCATGTTCACTTCTAATTCTTCTTCAACTTTAGCTTAAATCAATCTAACCAATGCTTGTGCTTCAAATTTTCTTGATTTCATACGGGTTGGCACTTCTCTACCATCCCATTACATGTATCTTGAAACTTTTTCTTCCTTGTTCGTGGACCATCTTTGTCATGTTAGAACTTTGGTTAATTTTTTTTTTAACATGAGTCAACTTCAAGATATTTTTCTAGACAAGTTTAAATTGCCTAGACTTTTTCTAAAAATTTCAAACAACAAGGATTTTTCTAAAATTTTTCTAAGTACATAAGATATCTTTATATGTCTGATAGCATTTTTTTCTCCTAGATTTAGCCCAATCATTTAAACAAGTACTAATCATTCTCTTACTTATTAATTAATTAATTAATTATGACCATCATTATCATCATCACTAGTAGTAGTAGTAGTCGTCGTAGTAGTAGTAGGGAGAGGAGGAGTAGGAGTAGAAGTAGAAGCAGCAGTAGTAGTAGTACTTATTAATTAATTAATTAATTATGATCATCATTATCATCATCACTAGTAGTAGTAGTAGTCGTCGTAATAGTAGTAGGAAGAGGAGGAGTAGGAGTAGAAGTAGAAGTAGTAGTAGTAGTAGTAGTAGTAGTAGTAGTAGTAGGAGGAGGAGGAGGAGGAGGAGGAGGAGGAGGAGGAGGAGTAGCAGTAGTAATAGCAGTAGCAGCAGTAGTAGTAGTAGTAATAGTAATAGTAGTAGTAGTCGTAGTAATAGTAGTAGTAATTAAGATTTAAGTTAAAATTCAAAATGTCCCTTTTGCCACTAATAACCTGATGGTGCCTACTTTTAGTAGTAGTAGTAATTAAGATTTAAGTTAAAATTCAAAATGTCCCTTTTGCCACTAATAACCTGATGGTGCCTACTTTT
>JAOQMM010000171.1:7324856-7346707 GCA_027563515.1 Erythroxylum platyclados | reverse complement strand
TGGTTTTTTGTCCAACTTCTAACTTTGTATTAGTTTCAGCTTTTGGTAATATATTTCCCTTTATTTCCCAAAAAAAAAATAAGTGAGGGTCAAGTCAATATGAGAAGAATTAGGTACTTAATTTGTAATTCAATCAATGTAAATTTCTTATAATCCTTAAATTACTCTTTTCAATGGTACGGTGGTTTAAATATTTTATAATTATTTAAATTTTAGGCATAATGCATAAATTCTTTTATAATCAACACTAGAAAACATCATGATCTTTAAATAAATTGGAAAAATTTTCAAATGATCAAAAGTGTTAGGTTTAATCTTTGGAAATACTTGAAAATTAAATATTTGAATATATTTTCTATAAGACATCGATTAGTTAAAATGATTAATATCAATAACTAATAAAGTGTTCAAAATTGGACAAACTGAGTGAATTTTTAACTTTGAACACTGACTAACTGATGTGCCAACTGGCGTGGCTTTAGTTAGCTGAAGTGTTTCAATTGCTTAATCAATAGTGTTTTGCAAAACTAAATGATTGAATCTATCTACAATTGCATAGAATCGATTGTAACAAGTTATAAAATCTAGAATATTTTAGAGTATAGCGATTACATTTTATAGCCAAAAAACAAAATTAAATAAATCAAAGTTTAAAAAAAGTAATTAAACTAATAAATTAATGAAAATAATAATATTAACTAATGAAGAGAACTCAAGATAACAAAAGTTAGGGTTTCGAGGCTTACTTATAAGGAATTCTAATAGTCATGTAAGTTTGATTATTGAGGTTGTAATAACAATTAACATAACATATCTATACCTTATGCACACATGAATATTCAATTAACAAATTGGGACCCTTCAATACACAACATCTAATCAACTTTATTAGTAATAGTTATTCTAGTAGTTATCACCTTTTTTTGTCTAAGGTACCTTTATCTCTAGATCTAGATATTTATTCTTTTAGGGCGTATACTATACTTTCCACCACTTAGTCTTTAATACAATCTTTAAGATTAAATCTATAATGATCATGCATAAATCTAAAAATTAAGATCAAAGAGAATAAATTCGACTAAATGATAAAAACTCATGCATTAATAATTGAAATATACAACATAGACTATATCCCTAACCCTAACTAGGGATTTAGCTACTAAACATAATAAAAAAAACATAAATCAACATTAGCATCAAAGAAAGGAAAGAAAGAAAAGATAAAACAATATATCCCTCATTGCTTCTAAGTTGAGGTGGATCTCCTCCAATCTTGCTCCTAATCCTTCCTCGATGTTAAGAATCCCTCAAACTATTTGTTGCTAAGAGCCCATCACTAGCTCTCTCTTCCTTCCAAAATTTGCCTCCATTGAACCCTAACAAACATATTTAAAGGATAAGGTTACATAATAGTGTTCTAATACTAGTGAATTTATGTTTCTGCATAAAGTGCGTATTACAAGTCCAGTGCTAGAATAGCCTCCAAACTAGTGTCGATTGGCTTCTAAATTGTTTATGGGTAAAAACACCAAGAAGTCTAACACCTATCACAAGTACCACTCAGGTGCCAATTCGCTTCACTTGTCAAACTTGTTTGTCCAACAACACACCAACACTTGTTCCATTTGTGACACTGGCACCAGTTACATTATATTTCTAAATTCTTTAGTCTTGTTATGTTTTCGATATTTTTAAGCTTGAATCAATCTCTGATGTATTCTACTAAGTTTTCTTTCTATCTTGTTAGCTTCCTATTTACTTTTATCAAACAAATATAAAGAATAATGTACTGGAATCTAAGATTTTTCCTTTAATTATTACGTACAAGTCAATAAATCAAACATAGGAAAAAAATCATATAATTCCATATAGAACATAATATATAAGTGCTAAATTACAAACTAATTTAACTCATTATAAACATGCGTAATATAGACTTATCATTAAACAAAATGGATTAAAATTTTGGGTCGGGGTTTAAAGAATCGGTAATCCAATTACATAAACATCAACTAGCCAAAGGTAGTAGATCGACTAAACTATATAAGAGAATATGCACATTGCATAACACATATTAAGCCATAGTTTATTACGATGAGCAAGAAATGAAGTTCTTGAGTTATAGTTAAGCATTTTTGAGATTAATTGAGTGCATAAATGATGTTGTAAAGGAATTCCTTTCATATGGCAAAGAAAGATAATTGTAAATGTTCCTTTTCACTTATGAAAAAGTAAGACAATTGTAAGGGTTCCTCTTTACTAGTAACAAAGAAGATGTAGTATAGAATGTTCATCTTCACCCACTAAAGAAGAAGATAGTAAATTCTCAAGTGAAACTTTGGGAGTCGTCATAGGCTAAGGGATGTTTGGCTAAATTGATTTTGTCTCTCCTTCCCTAACCCTCTTTTATTATCGTTATGATTGTTTTATGATTGTCTTACATGAATTTGCCATAATTATGCACTAGGATAGACAACTTATTTATTAAGTTTTGGAAAGATATAAAATTTTTAAACATGCAATTCTACCCTCTTATATGCCATCTAAGAAACAAATTAACTATATCAAAATAATTGTTTCATTTAGATTAGACTTATACAAAAGTTAGGGTATATAAGTTCTAATTAAAAAATTCTTCAAAACATTTTGAAAGTACAAAACCTATGTATTTAATTCCACCTAACTTATCATAAAAACCTCAAATTGAACTTTAGCCCATACAAAACATATTATTTTGAATTTTTTAACTATTCTATACATATAAACTCAAAATATCTATTCACATATCAAGTAAAAATAATATGCAGAAATAATTTAAAATAAGCATAATAAAATAATAATCCTAGTTCATCATAAAAATAATTTAAGAATTTTTATAATATTTAAGAAAAAAAATAATTGTATGAATGTAAATAAAGTGATTTTTTGTACATTAATTGTAAGTTAAGGTAATGATAAGTTACTTACAAAAATATTGGGATGAGTTTAAATTTTTTAACATTTTATATATTTGAAGCTTAGCTCTTAAGATATTTATGCTTATTTTGTAAACATAAACTCGATATATGAACTTAGTTTTAAAATTTAAATCCTTTAAAATTTGAGTTTAATCATGCTAATTAAATGGATTGGGTTAAGCTAATAGTACTAAAAAATATCTCAAAATTTTAAAATTGAATATGTTTCATACGCATCAAACATTTAGTATTTATTTGATAAAAAATCAATGAGAAACATTAAAGATCAAAAAATAGATAAACAATTAAAAATTTTGATATAACAAACAAAAATAAAAAGTAAGGGATAACACTGCATAAGATATAATTATGTTCAGTGTCTACTATATCTATATCCTCATTTACAAAAAAAAAAGGACAATGGTACGTAAGATCCTTTAACCCTAACATGTTTAATAAAGAGTGCCACTAACTATCAAAATGATGTTGAATTAGTGATATATGTTAATGTTGGAAGTCTTTGTAAAAGGAAAAATGTTATTGGATATTATCAAGACATTCATTTACCTAATGCCTAAGGTAAACAATCCTAAATCCTTAGGTGACTATGAGCCAATTGCATGTTGTAACCTTATTTATAAAATAATATCCAAAATTCTTCCAAAAAGATTGAAGAAATTGCTAAAAGATATAGTTAATCAAACTCAAGGTGCATTTCTGTAAAGAAGATAAATAGGTGACAATGTGTTACTAGCTTAAGAGCTTTTCGAGGGTTATGCAAAGAGAAAAGCCCTAAAAATTATGTTGTTAAGATAGGCTTCAATATGACATATGACTCAATTAGCTGGAAGTTTATTATTCAAGTGCTTGAAATATTTAGGTTCCTTACTACATTCAGACACTAGATCATGTTATATTTCACTATTGCATTGTACTCAATTCTTATGAATGGTGAACTAACTCATATTTTCAAAGGAGGTTAAGAGCTTAGGCAAGGGGACTTTATTTCTCCTAACCTATTTTTATTGTGTATGGAAGCACTTATGAGACTTGTAAGCTTTAATATAATGATAAATCTTTTAACTTTCGCAATAGGTATAAGAAGCTTCATCTATCATGCCTAATATTTGCTAATGACATTTTAAAGCTATATAGAGCCGATGATGGATTAGTATGCAAGCTTATGGCTTCATTATAATTTTTCAGGAGGCTATCCAAATTGGAGATGAATAAGGAAGAGAGTCACCTGGTCATTTTCACTAACGCAGAATATATGGCATAATAGCTCTCGATTATATCTGGTCTATAAGTGAAACAACCTCCCTTCAATTATATAGGGCTACAACTAGCCAATGAGAGACTCAACATTAGGAAATGTATTTCCCTTATTGAGAAGGTACAAAAAAGGATCAAGAGTGATTAAAACAATTGAGAAAGCAATAAGGCAATTTCTTTAGATAGGTGGTAGAGAAGGAAAGTCTAGGGGCAGGTTTGTAGACCTTTAGTTGAGGGGGGCTTAGGGATAGTTCTTATCAATTTGTACAGTAAAATTATTTTATGTAAAAGATTATGGAGGCTGTTGAATGATAAGGAATCATTATAGATGAAGTGGATACATACATATATATTAAAAGGTTTGAGTTATGGGATGTCAAATGTAAACCATTATAGTCTTCTTCTCACAATATTGAAATTAAGGGAAACCATAGCAAAAAACATAAGGAACAAATTGGGGAATGGTAAAACATCCTCTTTATATTTTGAAAATTGTGTTTAAATAGACCCATATAAGACAACTAGGTATATGGAACTCTAGTGAATAGATTCCCTAATAATTCCAAAGTGAAAGTATAGATAGAGGAGGATAGTGGAGTAATGTGCTAGCAGAGGCAATTCACCTACTACTAGCTTATAAGCTATAACCAACTAAAGAAGATGAATACATTTGTTTAATTGAAAGATCATGTAAATTATCTAATAAATCTTATAAAACACTTATGAGAAAAAGAGGTGAACTCTTAAGGTGGAGTAAGCTATTGTTGGTCAAGGATTTACTACCGTATGTATCCTTTCATATTTGGTTAATAGCAAAAGCTAAAATGGCCATAATTGATTATCTATAATATTTAAAACTGGTTAATATATGCTCTTTATATAAAGGAAGAAATGAAACACTAGAGCATATGTTGATATGCTAAGTTTTAATCTAATTAAACCCTCAACTACCACAAGTGCATGGGTCGTGAATTGTAGTAAAAGAGGGGTCGATCTCACGAGGAGGTGTAAACTAATCTAATCCTAAGTTCTTTAAGGCTTAGAAAAATTAATAAAATGAAAATAAAAATAGAACAAAAAAGTAAACACGAGAATATAATTGTCGAAAAATTAACTTGTAAAAATAACACAAACCAAAGTAAGGTTGAGCAACACAAAAGTTACAATAAGGTTGAGCAACACAAAAGTTACAATTGAAAATCAACCAAGAGAATTAACCAATTATGAAGGAAGGGATTTATCCTATCATCAATGCTAATCTAGTCACTTATGTATTAATATGGTGTCGGTTCTAGATTATTGAGGGGTGGATTACTCTCTCTCAAGTTATAATCACTAAGCCCTAATTAATAATCCCTAATTAAATCGAGTAACTGAGAGTGTAATCTCTCAATTAAAGATCAACCCACAACCTAATTAGTTCCTAAGTGTTCTAATGAACAACCAGGTCCTCACACGGGATCCCTCGTCATACAAATTACCGATTTGATTAATCGCGTGGTCTATTGAGTCGCTTAACTCTCATTAATCCAACCCAATTATTTTTATTCGGCTTAGTTTATTACCAAAACATGCAAGCATTGTAATTAATCATAACATCCAATCAATCAACACAAAGATAACTAGATTAACATTGAATCAATTCAAAATCCCTAAAGAAAAGTTAGAACATCATCAACAATCCAAAACCCATAATCATCATTCTTATATTCATCTTAACATTCAAAGTAAAAGAATACGGAGATGAAAGAAATGATCACTTGGAGAGGCTCAGACGACTGGGGAAAGGCAGCAGCTACAAAGACCCACTTCCTCTCTCCTCCTCTTCCTCTTCCCTCTTCTTCCTTCTCTCTCTTGGAGTCTTCCAAATGTGGCAGAATGTAGAGCTCCTTTAGGGATACATCATTATGCCTTATATAGTCTTTGCTATTTAGGGTAATCCTAGGGTTTTTCGGGGTCCAAAAATTTCGAAAAGTCCTTTGAAACTTAAAACCAGAAGGCTGTCCACATTTGTCTGCGCACAGGCCACGATCGTGGCCCTTCCTTCATGCTTTTGTCATGATTGTGGCACATTGGCCACGATCGTGGCCCTTTGTTTTGGTTTGGGACTTTTTTAAAACTCCACTGTTCTTCGATATTTGCCTTGAAACACTAGTAAATACATCAAGGCACCTCAAACACATAAAACTGAAACTCAAACGCTTGCTCTAACCCACAAAACACACAAAACACAAATCCTTAACTAAATAACAAAATCATAACCTATACAAATCCTTAACTAAATAACAAAATCATAACCTAAATATACACTAAACATTCAATATAAACACTAAACACATACTAAACTACCCACTAAAACATTATACAATCTATCAAGTATAATTTCTTTTATCAGGTTTAGAAAAATGTGAGGGATCTCTGCCATCTCACGAATAAAAGGGACAACTATAAAGAATGCATAACATGGCTCTTATCAACTAAGATGCTTGCACAAGATAAAACTTTAGTCCTAATTGCATTTGGCTCGTGCTTGTATAAGTTGTCAGAGTATACATGCAACTCAAACATCATCTCATAAATTTTGAATTCACCATTTACGATACAAATAGGAAATAGTGAACAAATGATCTCTTATTGGAAGAGTGATCTCCTATAGGAAGAAAGCCTATGTCTGGTCAGAGTTTAACCCCAAGCAATGAGAAAGTAAGGAAAAGTAACCTTATTGATTAAGGCGAACTTAAACAATAACTACTCAAGATTCTCCTCTAGAACATAGCCTGAAAAAATGAGATGGTAAAAAAATGTTGTAAGCATAAATGATTATCAAAAAGGAAGGATAGTGACAAGAGGAACTAGAATATAGAGAACATGCAACTTGTAAGTTGGACTAGGATACCTATCTATAATAATGGTTGGTTAATCAGTGGTAATGGCCTTACTTAAGGTATAATGTAAGTCAAAATGTCTTACTTATGGTGGTGGTATTGAACATCTTTTGTTCTAAATTTTTAAAATGCCTTATAGGGTACTGAATTATGTTATTTTAATGAATTATTTAATTTCTATAAAACTATCAAAATGATGATATAAGGCATTTTTTAGCTTAAAAAGGTCAGATAAATGTATAAGATATTTTTATCTAATATAAAAGTCTAACATCCCTCTCTGTCTCATGCAAGGAATTACTGAAGTAAAGGTTTGGTTCTAAAAGAATATATAAAAAAAATTCCAAGCCATGTATTCATTGACAACCACTTTTTCTATGTACCTTTTATATATAATCACATTTCATTATGAATCTTCATTAGTTAGTTGCTAATAAATTTTCATATTTTCATAAAAATGTTATAAAGTTCAAGGAGAAAATATTTTTTACATTATTGTCAAATCTATGAAATTCATACTAATAGAATAAAGAGATTAAAACATTGATCATTAATTGAAAATAGAAAAATGTCTTTTCTCTCTCAATATGTTTGATACTCATTATCTTCATTTTTATATAAAAAAGACAATGCTTGGTGTCCAAATAATCATTTTTATTCTAGAGGGACTTTATAAATGAAGTGAGTGAATACTGTAAATATGTTATAAAAGAGTATTAATTCGTTTTAAAGTTGTTATTTTCACAGTAGAAAGACTCAAATGTAAGCCATGTTAGTGACTAGTGAAAATGTTTTAAGTAGTGCAAGTTGTTATGGTTAGTTACAAGATTTAGCATGGATGATGCAAACGTTTTAGTTACAAGATATGTACTTAAATCCATCCAACACTCTTATCGTCTATTCATTTCTTTTCTTATAATAAAAGGGTATTGGTTAGTTTTTAAATTATTACTTTTACTATAAAGAGGCTCAATATATAAGTCTTACGATTAAAAAAAAAGTGTTAAAGGGGGGAAACTATTATGGGCATATGTAACTTTTAGTTTGAATATAACAATATTTAATCATCTGGAAACACTTTTTCAATCACAAATTTTCTTTGCTAATATGTATGACATTCTTTGTCACTTATTTATTTATTTAAACGTAAAAAGGTACCAAGGTCTACAAAATGTCAATTTTATCATAGAGAATCTCCATATATAAGTCATGTGATTAAATAATGTAAATGTATTAGAGGGTGTAAACAGTTGTTTGCAAATACAACCTTTAATTCGAATGATGCAACTTTTAATAATTAAAAATAAAAATTTCAATAAACGATATGGCTAGTAATATGTCTAAGACTTATAATCTTTTTAACATAAAAGGTACTATGTAATCTTAAAAATATAACTTTTATCATAGAAAATACATAATTCATATAGGTGAATAATGTAAATATGTTGGGAGTGCAAATTGTTATAGATTGATGCAACTTTTAGTTTGGGTGATGCAATATCTAGTCATTCATATGTAACTTTTTAGTCCTAAATTATGTATTTAAATATGTTCAAAACTCTTTATCATATTTTCATTTTTCATGCAAAAATGGTACTGGCTAATGTTAAAATTGTCATTTTACCATAAAAGGCTCCATATATGAGTTATATGAATGAATATTGTAAATGTGTTAAGAGGTGTAAATTTTATGGGCATATGCAACTTCTAATAAGCTAGATGTAACTTTTTAATTACAAAATCTGTCTTTTAATCTATCCAACATTCTTTTCTATCTTTTATTTTTCACATAAATGAGCATAAATTAGTCTCAAAATTATGATTTTTACCATAAAGTCTCTCTATATAATTCATATGAGTGAATGCTATAAATATGTTAAAGGATGAAAGATATTATATGTAAATGCTACTTTTGGTTCAACTAATATAAATTTTAGTCCTTTAAATATAATTTTTTAGTCATAATCTCTTTCTCTCTTAGTCTCTCAATATGTCAAATACTTCTCATCATTTTTTTCACATAAAAGGTAGTAATTAATCTTTAAATAGTGAAAATGTGTTAAAAATGTAAATCGTTGTGTTAAATGAAAATTTTAATCTAATTTATGCAATTTGTTATAAGACAAATATAACTTTTCATTCATAAAGTTTCTCTTATTTATTTAATATTTTTATTTTTCATATTAAAAAGTGGTGGTTTGTGCTATTAAATTAGTTATGGTTTACTTTAGGATTTCCTTTCTCCCTAAGACTGATCCTTGACTCACTTTTTGTTAATTCACTTTCAAATTCTTAAAATTTCTAATATTCCTCTCCCTCCAAATTACATACATACTGCAATTAAAAACTAATTTGAAAATGATATGATCTCTTTTATTCAATTGATAAGGTTGCAATGCCCAATTTCTAGTTTAGAATTAAAAATTGTTTTGGAATAATGCAATTTTTAGCATGATTGATTCAACTTTTATGCAACTTTTGAATCGTAATATTTGTCTGTGATGAGTACCTTTCATACACCTTATGAAATGGATTAAACCTTGATAGCATGATATTACATGAGTGCAATAATGAATGACGACTGATTAGGACATAAACTAAGAAAGGTAACTCAAAACTCATTCAAAATCACAAATGACTAAGGTGGATGTAACTTAGAAGATGTCCTTAAACCAAGCCGATGTTTGATTTTTATTTTTCCTATAATTGTATTTATGTTGGAACTTCTTTTGCTATTTCCACATCTATATAGTTTTGCACCCATGACTTATAATATTTGGTTTTTTATGTCATTAATGAAACTCTTGAAATGAGATTTCTTTCAAAATAAGGAGCACTTAATTTCCTCTAGTTATCATGAGTTATTATATAGTTTTTTTGGTTCGAATAAGCAAATATTAGAAAATTTTAAAATAAGTGAAATATATATTAGATAATTAGTTATTTTATTCATTAAATAGGTTAAATATAATTTTTCTTTTAAAAATTTTCAAGCATTTTTAATTACAAAAATTAAAACCAATGAGTATTTTTTTAGACCAAGTTCGATGTATAAAAGATGAAGTAGGGCAAATGCTCATGGAGGAAGTTGACATCAAGAGTAGATGGCAGGGGTACTTCTATGGCCTTTTTAATGAAGACATAGATGATAATCTCTTTAGGTGACCTCAACAAGTCTAAGAGATTTCGTAACTTGTCTCATTGTAAACAAATCACAAGCGAAGAAATTAAAAAAGCTTTGAAAGAGATGAAGAGCAGAAGGTTAGTAGGATTGGATGAGATAACCATAGAAGTATGGAAGAGTCTAGGCATCGAAGGTCTTAATTGGCTAGTCAAGCTCTTTAATGTGATCTTCGAGTCTGCCAAAATGTTGGATGAATAGAGACTAAGTATGTTAATTCCTTTATAAAGGGGACATCCAAAATTGTAATAACTATAGAGGCATCAAACTACTTAGTCACACCATGAAGTTGTGGGAGAAGGTAATTGAGAAGAGAGTACCAAAGGCGGCTTCTATATCGGAAAACCAATTTGGCTTTATGTCAGAAAGGTCTACAACAAAAGCTTTACACCTCCTTAGAAGATTAATGGAATATTATAGCGAAAGACAGAGAAATTTGCATATGGTTTTTATTAATTTAGAAAAGGCATATGACAGGGTTTTTAGGGAAATCATGTGGAAGTGTTTGGAGGTTAAGAGAGTTCCTATGACCTATATATAGGTGACTAGAGATATGTATGAAAGGGCAATAACTAGAGTAACAACGATAGGAGGAGATACTAAGATTTTTTCTATTCGTATTGGGGTACACCAAGGATCCACATTAAGCCCTTTTTTGTTCGCAGTAGTGATGAATGAGCTAAGTAAGAATATTCAAGAAGATGTGCCTTATTGTATGTTGTTTGCTGATGATATTGTCTTAATGGATGAAACATGAGATGAGGCTCAATGTCAAGCTAGAGCGTTAGAGTCGAAGGGTTTTAAAGTGAGCAGAACTAAGACTGTGTATTTAAAATGCAACTTTTTGGGCCATCAAGTGGCTACTAATGTGAAGGTAACGATTGGATCAAAAGTTATACCACGAAAGGAGTATTTTAAATACCTAGGGTTTATCATCCAAAGCAATAGAGAGATTCATGAAGATATAACCCATCATATCAGATCAAGGTGGCTCAAATGAAGAAGTGCATCAGGAGTTTTATGTAATAAGAAGATACCACTCAACCTTAAAGGTAAATTCTATTGCTTAGCGATTAGGCCAACCATGTTATATTGGGCGGAGTGTTGGCCCATCAAATAAATACACAATAATAAGCTTTTAGCGATGGAGATGAGGATGCTCTGGTGAATATGTAACCTTACCAGAAGAGACAAGGTCAAGAATCTAATGGTAAGAGACAAATTAAAGGTGACTGGTATTAGTGAAAAATTGAGAGAGATAAAGCTTAAGTGGTTCAGCCATGTTAAAAGGAGACATCCTGACGCTTCAGTGAGAAGATGTGAGAAAATAATACTTAAAGACTGTAAAAGGAAAAAAGGAAGGCCTAAAAAGAACTGGGGGGAGTGATCAAGAATGATACGGCTCGGTTGGATCTTACCAAGGACTTGACCTATAATAAGAAAATTTGGCGTACTAGGATATAGGTAAAGGATCTTTCTTAAAGAGAACATTCGCATTCTTGTAGGTTATGTTAAACCGTGTCCTTTGCATTTACTGCGTAGTACTTACATCTTAGTTAGTTTAGCTTAGTTAGTTTTCGAATTAACGTAATTAATGTAGTGACAGGCCTAGTTAGAGTTACTCTTGTAGGGGTCTTTTCTAGTAGGTATTTTTGTCTTACCATTTATTGTTAATAATTGACATATTCTGTATACATGTTATTTTGTATTGACTTACCTATTTTTTTATTTTTCTCTTTATTATTTATTTGTATTTTGTATTTTTGCATTTAATTATTTAATTATCTTTTTATGTTTATTTGATTTAATTATTTAATTATTTTATTTTTTTATATGTATGTATGTCCATTTATAATTTTATAGTATATAGAGATAAGATTGCGTACTATCGATCTCTCTTGATCCCGCAACTTGGTGCTGAATATAATAAATATAAGTTTTTTTTAATAAGAGCTTATATACCTTGACTTTGACTATATAACAAACAATGCCAATAAATTTTCTCTTTTTGGATTCTCTGTGTGTTTATGATTCACTATTTAGATCTCGACGATTTTTTTTTTCTGGGATTTCTTCGTTTTCTGTTTTTGCATTTTTTTTAATTTTCGATTTTGGCTCTCGGTTTTCCCGAGAAACAAAAGAGAGGGATCCAAGGAATGTCTTTAAGTTGCATCTAAATCAGCTTAGTGTTAATCATTTTTCATCTATTGCATAATCTTGTTTCTCCATGATGGTTCAATTCTGACCTTCGTTTGCATACGTATTCAACGGTTCTTCAGATTCAAAGTCAAAAAGCGAGGAAGAAGAAGAATTTATAAAAAAGGACGGATTTTTAGAGAGAGAGAGAGAGAGAGAGAGAGAGGAGAAATAAGAAGAATTTGTGAAAAAGGAAAGATTTTTAGAGAGATAGAGAGTGGGGCTTTTATAGAGAGGCGGTGATGGGGTCGAAGAAAGCTGAAAGTACGTCAGCTCCAGCAATTCGTAGAGACCCATATGAGGTCTTATCTGTGTCCAGAGATTCTACTGATCAGGAGATCAAAACGGCTTACAGAAAGCTTGCACTTAAGTAAGTTCTCGATTATTTCGTCTCTTTTGTTTGAGTTTGGGTGGAGGTTTGGAATTTGGCAAGTTGGAACGATTCTTTGAGTTAATGGGCACTTCTCATTTGGGCTTACTGTTTAAGATTATCTTGCTTGCAGAATTAGGGTAGCTGACTTTGGCTACCTTTTTAAATATAATGCAATGAACTGTTATAAAGTTGGATTGGTCATTGGATCGGCATCCGAATTTTGATAATGTGCTTTATGTTGTGATCATTAGTAAAGCACAGTTCATCAGAATGGGCCAAGCTTTTCTGATGGCCTGATATTGCTTTGAACTTTCAAATACAAAACCTTCTGAGAAAGTTGCCTCTGTGAAGGTAACGTAAACATATGAATTAGTGATAAATGGATAAGAAAGCTGGAAGTGATTTATGGTTATTTAGATGGTTAGTGATGTGCTGTTGTTGTCTCGGCCCTTCTAGGAATGAGTGTTGTTAGTCAACTTGGATTAAGTAGTTATCACATTATATCTCAAATGAAAAATCCGTATGATGCATTTGTGCTGTAAGTGAAATCCTGTTTTACCACGGAAATGTTTCCACTATATTCTACATTCAATTTCATAGTACCGTCTGAAGATAGCGATCAATAATGTGGTCATCATGGTTGGTGATGAAACAAATATGGGTTCAGTGAATTTCCGTTGATTGCTTTTGATAGAATAAAGGTTGAGAACAGAAAGGAGTAAAGGAAAAATATAGTAGGTATGTTATCTCAGTGATATGGAACAGGAAAACTGATTTCAGGGAAAAATGCATAAGCTTGATTTTGCTTTCATTTTTCATCAATGAAAAAAAGTCTGGTTTATTAGCAGGGATGACCACTTTGCAAAGTTTTCCCTTCTAAAAGAATTACTTGAACTCTTTCTTCTTTACTGATTCACATTCCTTCCCTGCGAAACCTCAGAAATTGGATGTGCTTGTGACTAGACCTCATCACATGCAGTCAGAAGTCTCCTTATGCAGATGCTGAAGCAATAATTCAATATAATAGCACCAAATGCATAGTAATATTGCCATTCTGGGATACATGCTGCAGTTCAGTTTCTTCCTAGTTTAGGTGATGATACATTGAAATAAAAAAGGAAATTTATTGATACAATTTCAATGGTAGATCCTCTTTTATTAGTGATTGTTGTTAATGTAAACTGTAACATGCAAATGTTACACTCTTGAATCTATTTGGTTTCTGAGGCTCTTTGTCTTTTCCTTTTTAACAGATACTTGTTATCTTTGCACTGTTTGTAAAATTTGCACTTAGACTTTGTCTCTATGTTAATGTAAACTGTTGGTAGGTACCATCCAGACAAGAATGCCAACAATCCTGAAGCTTCAGAGCTTTTCAAGGAGGTTGCATATTCTTACAGCATACTATCGGATCCAGAGAAAAGGAGGCAGTATGATAGTGCGGGATTTGAGGTACTTCGGCACATATTTTTTTCCTCTGGTCATTTGCAGTTTGATGTGGTGGAATGCCCAGTGATTTGTATATAAATGATGCCAGATGCTGCATCCATTAATGTGATGCTTTCTGATATTCTAATCCTATTACATTTTTGTGCTACCAAGTGAAATTGCAATTAACTTGATCAGACAAATTTTAAAAGATTGATCAATCATAATTGTAATGCCTCTAGATCAAAGGAAACCAACACTTTAATGTCTTGAGCTGAAATTGTCGTTGTATCTCTGTTTAAAATGCATAAATTTTCAATGGCTAGAATCAATCTAGTAGCGTAAATACAACATTGAAGCTATTCCAACTGTTGATCTCTTTGTGCTACTTTTAGAATTCCTGTCGGCATACACATGTATGGATATTCTGGGCCATATGAAGTTAATTTGGGACTCAGCAGCACTAATATTCATTTCATTTGTACTCACTGTGACTTAGTGCTAGAGGATTCTAATTTTGTTCTTCTTAGCTGGAGTATGAATTTGTATCAATTCTTTCTTTTTCTCATGTTTGTATGTAATTTTTTTTCTCCTATAGACTAACGTAAAATGTCAATCAGGCTCTTGACGCTGAAAGCATGGATATGGAAATTGATTTATCTAATCTGGGAACTGTTAATACGGTCTTTGCTGCATTATTCAGGTGATTCTGAGTCGAAATTTGAGGCTTGTGTTGTGTTCAGCTATCTTAATGTCTTTTATCTTAATTTTTTCACAGCAAGCTTGGTGTCCCCATCAAAACTACAATTTCTGCCAATGTGCTTGAAGAAGCATTGAATGGAACTGTTACTGTGAGACCTCTTCCTATTGGAACATCAGTTAGTGGAAAGGTGCTTAGTCTTTTTACCAAATGATATTAGCCAATGTCTTTCAAACCAACTATTCTTGCTCATTTTATTTTTCCATGCAGGTGGAGAAGCAGTGTGCCCATTTTTTTGGTGTCACAATAAATGAGCAACAAGCTGAATCGGGGATCATTGTGAGAGTAACTTCGGCTGCACAAAGCAAATTTAAGGTTCCAATTTGTGGTGGGATGAGTGCATAGTGTGTTTAGTTTCTTCTTTACAATTGTTAAAGCGTTGTGTTGGATTGGTGTAACTTTCAGCTTCTGTATTTTGAACAAGATGTGAATGGTGGTTATGGATTGGCCTTACAGGTATTCTTCATTTTCCTTTTGAAATTTTCAGTTTGCATTTTGAGTTTATGAACATGATTTTCCTTTCTTTGAGCTTTAATTTCTACTTTTCGTTTTTATTTAATCTCTTTTTTTCTTTCCATCTTGTGTTCTTTTCATGTATGTTTAAATAGAACATTGGTTTGCATTTGTCCTGGTATTTCACTTTTGCAATGTTGCAGTTATGTATGTCATGATAATTAACAGGTTTGGATGGAAACGGTCCTTGTAATTTCATAATCTCATACTCTGAATCCTCAATGCTACTAACCTTGTCTTACCATAAATACATACAAGCAAAATTTTTGGTGGTTTCCTACCTCAAGTTGGTTTAAAGGTTTTTCTTTGTCATTCATATGAGAATAAATAGGCAAATAAGTATTGGCTGAAAGAAGGAAAAGGTAGTAAATAATATGTGAAGAATAAATTAGAGTAAACAGAGAAGAGGGGAAAATGATTCAGAGAAAAATAGTATGATTGATTCAAGATTTAATAGTGTGCTCTGACTATTTGTTTACATTCAAACACTTTAAATCATTCAAGAACCCTTGATTAGAATGTCATTAACGAAATGATATTAGCTTTGATGATTTTGCTACTTGCTCTTTGCATTTAATTACCACAGCTTAAACAGTTGATAATTCTTTTAACGAACTTATACTACTGCTTAATCTATCATCTGTGTTATTTTAAACCATTTAACATGCCTATAAATCGTTGAACACATATGACCCAGAGAAATTTTGAAGGTATTGATGCTTGGGAATGCTTGTATCATTTCTTTGGAATTGTGGATGGTTCGAGCATGATTGTTTTTTTTGTTTCTGGCTTACTTTATACCAACACATTGACATATTGTTACTTAAGATATGCTGTGTGGTGTTTGTGGCATTCATTATTCTCCTATTGAATTGCTTGGGGGTAGACAGTTGTTTCAATATCACTTGGCTTTTGATTACTTATTATTTTGGTATATTATGGGATTTTAGGCTGAGTTTGAGGCAGTAAGGGTTAAATTTATATTCCTAAATCCTAAATCCTAATTCATAATATTCTTTTTCTATTCTATATTTTTCTTTTCCATTTGCTTAACATTGAAAGCTACTGCTCTATTTTAGAAACATAATTAATGGTACATATTTTAGTTTTGTACTACCTACAGAATACTGCATTATGAAACATCAAAGATATGTTGTGTGATGCCGCAAATAAATGGATGATTTCAAATATCAATTATATGTATACCTTGAAATAAAACAGGATTTTTATGTTCTCCATAAAAAATCTCTTATAAATTGGATGAGGGGGAAAGACATTTGAAAATCTTGCATTAAAAAATTTAGAATGTGTATCATCTTTACCATAATCTAAACAAAGCAACTCACTTGTGATAAAAGAAAATTTGGAAATATCTTTTGAGCTTTTTCCAATTGTAATTTGTAATACAAGGTTGGAAACTTGAAATCCCTTCTTACATCTGTATTTACCATTATGAACCTCTCTCATTAGATAAGACATCAGAGTGCGCAAAATTAATATAATATTGTCTCTGCAGGAAGATAGTGAGAAAACAGGCAAGGTGACATCTGCAGGGATGTATTTTCTTCATTTTCAAGTGTACAGAATGGATTCAACAATTAATGCGGTGTGAATGTGATCCACATTTTGCTGCTTCTTGTCTTATTTTTTTGAGTTTTTCTTTTTTTACTCTTGAAATAACGTTCTGTATTTGATGTGACTAGTTGGCAATGGCTAAAGATCCCGATGCTGCATTCTTTAAAAGGTTGGAAGGACTTCAGCCTTGTGAAGTTTCCGAACTAAAAGCCGGCACTCATATATTTGCTGTTTATGGTCTGAATTATTTTTTCCCTCCTTTTTGCTTGATCTTAATCAGTTATCTTCCGTTTAATCTGACTTTAGTGTATTTTTTCCAGGCGATAACTTTTTCAAAACTGCCACCTACTCAATCGAAGCACTTTGTGCAAAGACTTACGAGGATACCACGGAAAAGCTCAAGGAGATAGAGGCTCAGATTCTGAGAAAAAGAAATGATTTACGCCAATTTGAGACAGAATACAGACAGGTAGACTCCGATCCGGTTTAAGCTTTCTGCCGTTCATGCTTTCCTTGTGATTAATTGACTCTTTGTTTGTAGGCTTTGACACGCTTTCAAGAAGTGACTAACAGATACACACAGGAAAAGCAATCTGTATGTTTCAAAACCTTGATTGCTCCAATATTCTTTTTATGTTTTTTGTCTGTCACGTATGGGACTGGTAAGCCAACAGACTTTCAGGCTCTTGCACAAGAATGGGTTTTCATTTCGAAAGGCCGTGAATTTTTTTGAACAATCTTATCTCAATTCTCTAACTTTTCAAATTGTTGCATAAGTCCTAATGTTTTTACTTTCATGCTGGAACTCATTGAAAAGTACAAAACTATTAAAATGTCAGGGTTTTTCTGAAAGCCTCCATAGGTCTTGGTGTACTTAATCTAATTAGAATTGCGTATGCTGCATGACTACTACAACGTCCATTCTTCTTGGTTAACTTTTTTTATGACCTACTGTACAGGTTGATGAGCTGCTTAAACAGAGAGATACTATACATGCCTCATTCACTGTAGCCAGGACTGTTACTACGTATAGTAACGGAAGTACAAGCAAAGTTCTTGGTGAAGATTCAAAAACTGATAGTCCAGCGGAAGATGGAAGCTCAGATGGAAAGGATAAGTCAGGCAAAAAGAAGTGGTTCAACTTGAACATTAAAGGATCTGATAAAAAGTTATGAAAAGTTTTAGGTGATTTTGTATGACTTAAGAGTTCATATAGATGTTTCATTATTGCATTGAAATCCTCAAGCCACACCACCTACTTGCTGCATGCAAAAGTTTGTATTTTTATCATTTTTTGTCTGTCACCTCTCTAGGGTTTTGTCAAGATGGTTATATATTTTTTTCTTACATTATGCTTCTGTAAGAAATTCTCAAAGTTTGAAGGAATATTTATGATCTTCCCATTCATGTTCCTGTGATGTGCCTGATCGTGCACCTCTTAGTTCTCATCTGGGAACATTAACAAGCAGTAATGTTTTCATTCAATATTATCTTCATTTCGTTGGTTTCCTTCTAATTTCATAAAGATTGTTCAGATATTTGTGCAGAGTATCAAGTTCCTGACCAAAAGGTGAAGCTCTGTAATCCTTCCTCGGCTCTCTTTTCTTACATCTGATTTTGAACCTCTACTTTTATTGTAACAGCTAAATGGTGGACGAGAATGAATGGCTTTTGAAGATTGCTTTTTCATTGATGTTTACCAATTTTATAATCTCTGGATGCCTCTTTTTCTTGGCCAACTTAGCAGTGCCAATTTTTCTACTCCATTCTATACACTCCAACCTATTTGACCTTTTGCCAGTTACTAGTAATAAACATATGCCTACGAGATTAAACTCCATAGTAGTTTCGTTACATCGTAATTTTATTATAGTCTTCTTCACAAAATAATTTATTATTAGTTTAATTATCCATTTTGTCTGACCTATGTTTGACTTCAAGAAGGAAAATCCCTTATCTGGTTTAACTTAATGTATGAATTTGTTTGCAAGCTCCAAAAACTGACATTTTAAACTTAATGTTGAAAATTTTGATTTCAGTTAAATCATATGTTTTCGGACTCAAAATTTTGATTGTAACAAAATAATGACTTGTTTGAAGTTATTAAGTTGTTTATGAGTTGTCATAATTTAGTGTATTACGTTAGAATCACCAATTTACCCATCTTTTAAGTTTTTTCTTTGGGAAAACAATTTTAATAAAGTAATAACAATTGAGTGAGTGCATTCTCTTTACTAATTTTATGTGTTCAATTCCCCTTAGATGATAAATTTATTGTTTTGAAATTCTTTTGTACAATGTAAACCCTCTATTCTTGACTAATGTTACGAACTTGGTCTTTTCACCGACGAACCACGGGGTACTAGCCTTTCCATCTAGCGGGGAATTTTGCGGTGCATCACACTAATCCGGAGAGACATATTCGTAGAAACGCGAGTAAGATGATCTAGACACACTGTAGCATTTCATTAAAAGATAAAATATTGGAGGAAGAACGATACGGTAATAGTTCACCTTGCCATTGTATCTTATTCACTTCCCCTCCAATCCGTTTTCACAACAATCAACATTCAAGCATTGAGGACTTCTATTAGGCCTAATATAGCCGTATTAATTTGGTTTTAACTTGATAAATTCTCTAAATTCACAATCAAGCTTAAAAATTGTCATTAATTTTCCTCTATATAGTTAAGTTGGAAAATTTATAGATGTGTTGAGAATTGTAATGTGGTATTATGATTAATATTATGAACATATTTTATGACAACGAAATTAATTAAACTGTCAAAGTTTTCGTATGACAATTGAGTTAAATTGAGTTCAAATTCACCAAAATTTAACTCAATATTTTATGAGCTTCAACTAACAATTTCTTTAATTTTAATTTTCAAACGCCGCACATTAATTTGTATTTAATAATTCTTTTTCTCTCAACAAACAAGTTTTGCACAATTCAAACAAAAGGTGAATAAGAGATATATGAAAAATTAAAATTTTGTTAAAACTATTCATACAATAAACAATATAAAGGGACTTGAGAAAACCTTTATTGAGGCATTCTATCATAAACGCTCAACAATTTTTTGCTCGAATCTCTTTACAAAGAACTTTATCGCAAAGTTTTCAAACTCTCTCTAAACAAATGATTGAGTGTAAATATATCTTCAAATGAACTAAACATGACATTTTTATATAGGCTTATAAGAATTTAGGGATCTAGAAAACTAACCACGCACTTTCAGCACTAACTCACTAAATTAGTGGGCAGTTATCACCGCTTCTACTAACTCTACCTAGTTAGTGAGAAATTACAAGTTTTAGACCCCTAAATCTATTACTGTAATGGAGAAAATATACTTGAAACATGTCCCACAATGTTGCCACATCACTGAACCACTTTCTTTCTACTTAAATAAGTGTTCCAACTTTATGAGGTAACACTCTACTTTCTTTAGCCTACTACTCTATGTTGTTGTCATGGTTGTTACATCATCACCTCTTAAACTAACAAGTGTCTAGATGAATCTTTGGTTAGCTATCCTAAGCCATCTTTATGCATGATCTATCCAAGCATACATATGGTGCGGTAACATTGCTCCATGATTAAGTTAATTAATACCACTGTATGTTAAACTTTATAAATTTTCATACATTCAAACTTCCTCATCAAAGTCAATTGACTTCGTATATCCTTAGACTTAGCACGAGTTAGCACAGTTAATCATATTTGGTCTTGCATCCAAATCTTACTCATCGTCAATGATTTTTGTCAATACACACCAATGTGTGCCAACTCTTGCCTACTCATAAGATATCATAAATATTGTCTATTTTCCTCTCCCACTCGTAGGAATTCACCTTGTTCCCTTATCAATATGCCATCTTTATATTAACTCATGTGGCAAGCATCAATTAAGGCTCACATACGCTTGCATGATTTTTTCATTTAGACTTAAAGGTCCAATAATTTGTATCACAAGCAATTATTGAAGCCAATATACAACATCATTTGAGTTTTTATGTAGCAGATGAGCAATTAACTATTTAACTTGGTCTATGATCTTAATAATAGACGAGATATTAACATTGTTAAAGTGTTCATATGTTCCTCTTATACTCACATATAAGAAAAAAATGTCAATGCATACAATAGTTTCAAGTTTGCTTACCATTTTTACTACATTATTGCTCCCACTTTCTCATAGTGTATAATTGTGCTTTACCAATACCTGGCACATCATCGAATTAAACCTCATTAGATTTTTCCACTGTAAGCTTTGATAAATTGTGATTAAGAATGTGAGCTTATAGTGTAGCTTCCATTGGCTAAATTCACTAATCTTCACATCATCCCTTTGATTAGTCACCCAAGTCTACCTACTGTAATCCTTAATACATTCCTAATGCCTAAAATTTGACTGAACGTGGTGAAATTTAAAGGCAATTCACCAACTATTATCATTAACGCTTGCATTTTCCATTTTTTTTGGTTAATTAAGTACTTCTATTGTAAAAAAATGAGAGTGAGTTATAAAAAAAGAGAAGTGGTAAGATAAAATTCCAAACCATTGAACAAACTAATGAAATATCATTAGTCCATAGTTAAACTAGTAGTGAAAGAGTTAGAGGTAATGTCTAACCTATTTCCCAATTAGGTTCGATTTAATGTCGTAACTAACTCTATTTTTATGATTTTCTTCTTAACAAC
>JAOQMM010000171.1:7307575-7319785 GCA_027563515.1 Erythroxylum platyclados | reverse complement strand
ATCATTATTATTATTATTATTAGAGTTATAAACTTAATTTTTGTAAAATTAAATATCTAAAATTTAAATTCTTATAAATTTTTGTAAAATTAAATATCTAAAATTTAAATTCTTATAAGAATATTCAATAAATACTAAGATATACAATATTCATACACTTATACTTTTTTTAAAGTTATGTCCTCGTAAGTCATTTTACACATAAACAGCTAATACAAAACAGCTAATTTTACCAAATATTTCTAACAATCTGCTAGTCAAATCAACTGATAGAACCAACTATCAACTAACAGCTAATAGAATCAGCTGAATGTCAACAGGCCTATATGTATCAACTTCCCAAAAGACGAAGAGCTGTTTCTAGAGAACCTGGATCTATGTTTGATAGTGTCAAGAAAACAGATGCAAATGTCACAAGCTTCTTAAGATAACAGTATGGTAAAATGTATCGTCAACGTCGAAAAAAATATCAGAGCTTCTTTTCGACTCGAACGCAGCTATTCAATATCACAATTCTTCTCTAATTTTTATTTTTATTAATGATACACGTGGCAGCACATTCAGCATACACTGCAGGTCAGGTCGGCTCCATTTCCCACGGAATAGGAGAAGACTACGACGACTATGGTGTTCGGTTGCAGGCTTAACTGAAGTCTTTATTCTTTAATTTTTAATTAATAATTTAATGCATCTTATTATTATAAACCACGGATTAAAATATTTCTGAAAATTGAAATTTTAATTTTATTAATTTTGATTAGTGTTATAAAATTAGATAAGATTTAAAATTTCCTAAATTCTAATACATAATTATTTTAGAACTTCTAGATCGTTATTAAATAATAAATTTCAACCACAATTTCAGCGTAATTGACAGTTTTATATGCTGACTGGGGAACTACTTTAGTGGCTCCAAATACCTACCCATTCCTCTCGTCTCGTCACATGCGACCTGTGAATAACATTTTTCCGTGACGTTGATAAATGATGATTTCTAGCGTCGACTACTCATCAATGATTAAGTGGATAAAACTTATAATTCTGTACATTTCTTCCAAGATATTCAAATAACAAGAACCAAAAATCCTGGAACTGAAGGTACTATGCATCCAGGAGCCTCCGACAGGAGGCAACGATGGAGGGCGTACAAAAATTTTGTTACAGTGGATTTGATTTACAAACCGCAGTAGCAGGGAAATATATACAAGTTGATATTACGAGTTCGACGTTGAGCAAGTTGAATTCGTTGTGTCAGCCTTAATAACCCTTGTATTGTAGGATCCGCAAAAGCTACATTTGTGATAAAGCCAGTGGAAGGGTGCCGTTCCCTTCTTGTCACAGTCATTGCATAATATATCCTGGACAAGACAACCACAATTAGTTTTAATTTTTACAAGATCAATATACTTGAACAAAATTTTGGATGTGTTACCTGACAACGATCCCTGTATTCTTCTGGAAGCTCTTCAGAAGCCAACAGAGCGTCGAGCATGCCAAAGTAAACCTGAGCAGAAAAGGCAGAAGGGTGAGAAGACCCAGCAATAAGTTTCTTGGTTCGACTCTCAGCACATGAGATGATTACCACCAAAATTAACAGAGAAAGTTCAGCTGCATATACACGTGTTTCTTAATGACATTGGCAACACCTCATGTTTCAGGACTAACCAACTCATCAAAAGTGGAGAACTTTAATTCATTGGTTAGCTCATGGTCTTCCAGTCCCATTCTGCTAGTTACGCTCTTCTACTTAAACTGATGGCTAATTTTCAATTTCTTTATCTTAACTGCTCCATTCTTCCCCTTCCTCCATCAATAAACTTATCTAAATGCAACTATTCAGGTTCTCGCAAACTTTATATTGCTCTCAGCAGCTCAACACCCTAGGATTACAGTAATCAAGCTGTTTAGAAATACAGGTATGCTTGATAGTGTACCACCATTCAGAGGGAAACGGTCGAATCACGTTTCAAATAAAAAAAAAATCACAATTGGCAAATACTATCGAATATATGACGTTAAAACAACTTTCATCAAAAGAAAAAAAGTGTGAAATGTTTCACAGCCATGCCAGTCTTAAAAGGCCTTAAACAAATCACAATATCATTGCCATGAACATCAATCATAATAGCACACAGGAAAATTTAAAAAGCCAGTTCATATTGATCTGACCGACATATCTCCCAACGACTTGCTGCAAATTGGGCAGGTGTAATGGCTGCAAGTGTATGCCTGACACAACGAAAGGTGAAATAAGAGTTAGTGCCCTATCAGATTTCATTTGAATTGTTCCAACGGCCAAATAAAAGCCCAGTAAAAGATAGACCTGAAAGCAACTTGAATGCATGAAATGGCCACAGGGGAGAGCTCTGACACTTGCACTCGAGGTAAATAAGAAATCACAACAAATGGGACAATTTGTTTCAAGGCCTTTTTCTCGACATTTGTGGTCAACTAGCTTCATTGCAAGGCAACAATTACACTTCATGCAATGAAAGAAGTCAATGCCAAGACCCTTCCCCACTCGGCATAAATTGCAGAAAGGGCAGTGATAAACAGTTCTGAAATTATAGCAAGAGATGTAAGGAATACAATCGACAAGCAATATGATGCAGCTGTAAATATACAAATCATAATTAAAGGTGACTGGATCTATTCATTATGGAGTAACTGCTCCATTCTAGTTTATCAAAACATCTTAAGCTTATAACTGTAGTTCAGAGGATCATGCAAACATGAACATAACACATTAACAAGAGAGTGGATACTGATCAAGATAGCATTAAAAGAAAAAGGAGTTGAATGAAAGCTTGTATACCTTTCATCATCGAAGAACCTGCAGATGTTACAATAGTAATTTGCCATAGCGAACCCGCCACAAGAAGGTGTTGAGCACACTGGTCCAACAGGCTGGATTTTCAGGCAGCGCATACACATAATTTCAGATGTAGCTTTCCTGCATGCAGAATTAATTACTAATCAGCATCATCAACTTCACAAGTTTAAGATTAAAACAAGAACTTCGTCAATAGAAAAACATTACCGGTCCATAGAATGGTCACTGACTTTATCATGACAGAACCGGCAAGTAAATAATTTTCCACAGCAAGCAGCACGAAGTTTGCAATTTCTTTTATAGTGCTCACATCCAAATACTTTTTTCTCTGGATCCCGGAATGAAGGGAAACATCCAAGTAAGTCTTCACTATTTGAATTCTCACCAAGTTGTGTTTGAGGAGACTTCTGCTGGGCAGCTATCCAGCGACTAACATAACCAACATATTCATCAGAGAAACAGAAAGCTATAGTCAGAAACTTCACAGCGAGTACAACAATAAAACAAACCTGGTCATAAGATTTTGAATAAGGTATGCTTTTCTTCTTGGATCAAGAGTTGAATCACGAGAAACTTTTCTTATCTCTGCTTCAAGCTCATTTTGATTCATCCGAAAAATATCTTTCCACCCAGGCTTAAATGTCTGATCACTGGTATCCAGGCTCTCATATAGATCAGTACCTAAACAAGAAGAAGGGCCGACAAACATCTCAATAATCATTCCGTGATATGAACCTCTAATTGATAATGTGATAGAATCAATAGGTAACAGCAAATAAAGATAAGACAAAGACCTAGAGATATACAACTCTCCGATGTTGTTGCATGTGGACTTGCAGCAGAAGTTCCTTCCCACCATTCATTAAGCCACTCACTGAACATTGTGTTTTTCGTAGCCTGTTTCCATGTATCCATCATCCTATTTTGTTCCTCCTGCGTAAGAACAGATGTCACCCAAGGAAGCATTGACTGAAGCACCTCTGCACCAGTAGTACCAATTATTCGGCCAACAATTTTATCCTGTTCCTCTACAGAAAAATGCCTATCAAATAATGGCCACAACTCCAGTTCTTCTCGGTAAACATGTTGATCCAGGGTTACTCTCAATGATTTGCACATGCTCTGAAGTGTTGTTGCAAGCTGATTATACTTTCTAACAGCATCTTCGTGATGAGACAGGTCTGTGGGATTATTAGATAAAACATCAGGGATATCTGTACTCTTCAAGCATTCATGAAGACGCGTAAGCTCAGAAAGTGCAGATGATATATATTCAAATAATTTTTCCTCCTGTAGGTGGTCCAGAGTGTAAGAATGGCTAACATTATGAAGTGTCTCTTTAGATTCTAGGGCAGGAAAAACTATATCATCTTCCGCATTACTGTGAGCTCTATATAAACCCCACAACAGACGAAATCTACCAGTAAACTGCCTAAGCAAAGTTTCACTGCAATCAGTTAGTTTTCCAGATTCAATGTCTAGATATTCCACATCTTTGCGGATGGCCTTATGAAATTTGAAAATATTGTCTATAGGCCGGGATGCATAACCAACATCAGCTGGACTAGAATCCATCTCCCAGTTAAAAAGACTGGAGTTCAGGGAGGGAGCAGGACTAAGAGAGGACCGTAGTGATTTTGCTGCAGCAAGAGAGCTAATTCCTAAATTACTGCTGTTGACTCCTAACCCAGGAACACAGCAAGACTGATTGCTACAAGAGAGTGTTTCCAGGTTTCCATTTCCTGGAGAGCAGCACGTATGACTTTCTTCCTGAGATAATATGTTTCCACGCTTAAGCGGTCTTCTACAATCATCTGATTCAGTGGACAGTTTATCATCAGTAGATGATGTAGAACTGCATACTTTGTAAAGTTGTCCACTATCTCCCTCATTTCCAGATAGAACTCTTGCTGGACAACAACCAATGGCATTTGAAGATAAACAAACATTCCTGGAACGACCTTTGCATGCCCACCCAGAAAAAAGCGTAACTAATGCCATGTCTGATGCAGGAGCTGCATCAGATTACAACTCAAGTTAGGAACTGTGGAAAATGGTAATAGAAATGGCACAGAACAGACAACTTTCTGAATAAAATACTTGTGCCAAATACAGTTAAAGATTAACAACAAACCTGCCATGCAAATGTTTTGGAGAAAAGACATTGCTTGCTCATCATTAAGTGATCCTACCAACCAGGGCAACACACACTCGATCAACTTCAGGGGCATCACACATAAGCTTTCATAAAGAAGTTCTCGCTGTCTTTTGATACTAAAATGTGTTCGAGCAAGGGGGAGAACCTACAGCACATAGTCAGCACAGGATCATGAAGACTGAAAGCATAAATGAACCCCATCTAAAATATGCATTAAAGGTGGAAATGGAAAAACAGATCTATGAGAATGACAAGTTTTATGCAATAAAGAAGAATTTACATCAAGTTTTATGCAATAAAGAAGAATTAACATGTTAACCTGAATTTCCTCGTTTTGAAAGTGCTTCTGGATAGTATCCATGATCTGATCTGCTTGCAAGCACAAGTTTGTGTAAAACTCAGTGACAGATACATTGGCTCCAGCACTTTGTACGCTTTCTATGAGGCACCTGAGCTTGTCAAATTGACTTTCTTCTTCCACATGCTCCTGTACAAAAGAGATCTCTGCATCTACAGCAGGGAATATAACTTTGTCCTCAGCAATACTGCAGTCAAAGAGACAAAACACCATTCATTTCACAAGATATAGCCTAATAAACAACACAATATGTTTTTGGTAACTCTGTTCAAAGCTGAAAGGAGTAAGGAGCTCCAATATCTCACCAAACAGACCACTTAATGAACCTAGATGTCTATACTTTGAGGAAGTCAACTTCACTTGAAAATAGAATTGGAGATAAACCTACCTGTGAAAAATGCAAACTTCAGCAATGAATTGTAGCCTCCGGTTCAGTGCAGTAAGATCAGAAACATCCCCAGAATGCTGTATCTTCCTAGCTGCTTCAGCTATATCTCTCAACTCTCTTTTTATTGCATTATGCCAAAGTAAAATTTCATCTATAGGATGGGACAAGGTGGAATTTGTGTCATTACAACTTAACTCCATAAATTTCCTTTTGACTGCCTTTGATGAGTTGCACAAAGAGTCACATGCACAACTCGTCTTGTTGCTTTGACAAACAAAGGATGATATCCCAATTTCTCCATAATGAGCCTTAGAATCATCTCCACAACTCTTACACATATCTGACAATTTTGTCCCTTCCATCCATGTGAATATTACCTGCAACAACAGAACCATTTAATTTCGCCCCTTCACCTTCTTTAACACGAAAGAATATTCAGAAACCAAACCTCTCCAAAAGGACCCTCACCTGCTGAAGAAGTTTTTCTTCTGGGATAATTTTGCACAAGCACTTGCGCATATCTTGATCTTCATCAGACGAAATAGAGGAAGAAAGCCAAGGAAGGAACTCTGCCATCATGTTAACAGGAATGCTGCACAGAAACTGCCACACCAACGATGCTTGCTCTTCAAATGAAAACTTTTCTATAAGCAAAGGGAATACCTGCAGCACTCAGCAACTGTGTTGTAAGCATTCAACAACATTACATGCAAGTATCATACACTAGATAGCAAACTAAAAGACATATTATTAACATTCTACTTCAATCTAAGTTGCAACAACTTGTTGCAGATATGATGCTAGAGTCAACAGTCCTAAATCCTTCAATGAAAAGCCCTAAAATTGTAAGGTGCCAAAGGAAAATGATGTAAAGATTACCTGTAGGACTTCAAATGAAACATATAAAGGTAAAAAGACAAGGATGGTATTAATTTATGCCATTTAAACATACATAAGAGAAATGTCATTTGCGGAACTAGCAAATACCTGCTCTTCTTCCTTGTGCATATGCTGGCTAAGAGATGTTTGAAGGGCTCCAGTGCGAGAGGCTAATTCCCTGCGATAGCTTTCTTCATTTTGCATGTTAGAATTGAGCAGCTCGAATAACTGATCAAAAAGAACACTTTCCCCCTCATGTTCAAGAGAGTAAGTTCGTGCCACATTCTTTACACGTATATCAAGAGCTGGAAAGATAACCTACAAATCAAAAGAAGAAACAATGAAAACATTCCGTAATTGAGCAAGACCAAAACCTTCAAAAGGAAACGTAGATATCATCTTCCGTCACTAGATATGGGACTGGAAACTTCACTTATCATGTTATTCCGCTTGCTTACCCTTTTATGTCGGATAAACGGCATGCAAAGTCCTCATGGATCTATCGTAAAGTATCTAAATTGTTGCTTGTCACTAACGACAGGTCATGTCGACAGCGTGTAAATTAAGAAAAGAAGAGCAAATTTCTGAAGAAGGGAGAGAAGACTAATGTAAGGTATGCAATTGGAATCAACTAGCCCAAAAACCAATGCCCAAAAATATACACAGTTAAATGGAATAAAACTATATTCCAAAATATTAAGCAATCTATAGCCAGCAATATTTGCAGCTACGATTTATCAATCCCTTAATTGTAGCTAATTAGAAGCCCACATCTCAAAATGCTTTATGAGATTCAGATTCTAGCAAAGTGGTTTTTGATAAAAGTTTTTTTTATCAATATATACTGTCACGTCAATCGGAAAATATCAGATAGCATCAGGTACAGGGCAAACATTTACAATTACTAAAAATAACCTCTACTGAAACAATCCAACTGAGGAAATTGAATAATTTTCATGAATGCGAAAGCATAATAAGATAGAAATGAAAGAAGATAACTATAACTCTTCACTATTTCACATATGAAAAAGAAATCAAAGAACATTAGAAGCAATAGGAGAGAGTTCTGATGAGGAAGGAATCTCTATATGAATCAGGAACCAACCTCGTCCTCAGCATTGCAGTGGTGCTTATAAATGGCGCGGAAAAACTGATACCTATCCAACAAAGGCCGAAAATCGCCGCCGCTAGTGACGTAGGCCATGGCGGCGCGGTGGAGGCCGTCGAGCTCGGACCTAATAGCCTTGTGGAAGAAGAGGAATATTAGGATTGGCGATTTGAGCGCCGAATTCTTGACGCAGTTCTTTGTCGGCGTAGAAGGATCAATTGGGTTCATGAGACCGGCCATCACCGCCACGCCTCCAGCACCGCCGCCGTCTAGACCCGAAAATGGGGCCGCCATTACCGGAGAGATCTCACTAGTTCCCGAGGCCTTCAGAGAGATTGCTCCTACGCTCTGAGTTGGTTAGATTTCCATATCCATTATCACGGCTTTTCTGGATTATATATATTTTCTTTTTCTTTTTTTCCCCCCTACGTTCAGCTTCCAGAAATTGTTCCCTGTATGAACATGGGAAAAAAAAAAAAAGCTTTTTGATATATAATCTTTTCTAAATTCTAAATACGTTTTTTATAAGGAGACGAGGAGAGGAGGCAAGAAGACAAAAACATGATAAGCTAGAAGGTTCACTATACATTACATATGTACATGGTTAGAGACGCCCAAAAAATGAGTAAGTGAGAGGGGTTTCTATATAGCGTGTTACGTGTCGACTGTTGATCGAGTATCCACTATATGGAACAACTAAATTTTACTATTGCCTTACATTTTTGCCCTTACTCTGACAGGGAAATAGAAATAGGAAATACATAAATAAATATATACATATTGGCACATGAAAAATAGGCCACTCCGTCACGTAATCATTGGGTATATTAGGAATGGAAGTACGTCATTCTTGTGCTCGCCTCCATATCCAAATAATATCCTAATCCTTATCATTTTAAATCAACAAAACTAATTATGTATGAATTAGTATTTTACGTACTAGGAATTGACAAGGCAACTCTTTGGAAGGATAGGACCGTTGACCCAGGCGTCAGTAAGACAGTAACACGTCGGCTTAATTTTTAGAATAAAACATTAAAACTCGTAGTGATAATTATAATTTTGTATCAATAATTCAAATGCAATAAATGGTCCCAATGTCACATTAATTGACTTGAAGCCGTTATCTTCCTTGGATTTGAAAATTCATTTAACGATTTCATTTTAATTTCAAACTAGTTAATATGATATAATCTTCATTTATCATAATATGGTAGATTAGTTACAAGGGGAGAATTAAGCAACTAATGAAAATAGATTGATGAAGACGGGAGGGCATGAAGGCGGCACATGAAATGGAGGTCTGAAAGGTGTGGCGATCGTTGGTTGCCACGAGTTATGCCCGTGTCTTCACAAGCTTTTCTCTACCCTCCTAATTCCTAAAGCCTTGGAGATAACAGATACCTCCCTTGCCATTTGCCTCGCCTGTCCACGTTGATTGGACCGCTACGCTGTAATGCTAACATTCTTTCGTCTAATCCTAATCCACTTCCTTCTTCTTTCCTTGTAAATATAATTGAATCTAACATCTCACCTGTGATTTCATAATATTTCTTTAACTTACACCCTTTCTGCAAAGCCCTTTTCCTTTACGTATGTTAATTAACACCTATTTGTAAATAAAGAGTGGATTTCACGTAATTTTAGGAAACTTATTATCCTAAATAGATTCCAAATTCAGCAATTTTATGCTATTTTACTTAAATAAAACATAAATTATACATTTTTTATTCTTATATTTATTGAAATTTAAATTTTAATATACGAAAAAGATATTAATACTTTTTATAACTAGACCAATTATAATATATTTTATTTTATTTAAATGATGAGGAACATATATATTGTTTTACCTCCATTAAACTTAAAATTTCAAAAATTATTTAAACAAGAAAAATAAATATTTTGTAAATGATTTTAGAAAGCATTAGTTTACACCCAAAAAAATTTACCTTCAATTAATGGTAAAAAATGAATTCATTATTATATGACAGAAAATACTTTAACAACGAAGAAAATAATAATAATAATTGATATTAGTTCGTAACCATGATAAATAGTACTAAATCTACGGAGAAAATTATAAACCGTATTGATTATTAAAGTGTTTATTATTTAATAATTATTGATTCAATGAAAAAATAACTCTTAAACTACACAAAGAGTGAAGAGGGTAAAATTTTGGAATTTATGTCTGTCTTTTTTCAAATGGGTAGCAAGAAAAGTTCTAATTTTTTTTATTAAAATTTTTAATATGGATATAATGTAGAGTTCATTAACAAGAATTAGAATTGGGTCAACCATTGCCAAAATGACTAGAACTAGTCATTTGGATAGTTGACCCTTACTATTTATAAACCCTTTTAACATTTTCATGTTTAGTCAATATGAGATACTCTAGCACTTCCCCTCAAGTGCAACTGGGACTAGACACTAATTGTTACTTGAAATAAACACAGCGGTAACCGGACCGGGCCGCTAGAATTGGACATCTAGACAAATAATCAGGAAATCAATAATCCAGACCAAACCTACTCTGATATCATATTAGAATTTTTAATATAGATAGAGTGTAGAACCCTATTAATAAGAATTGAGCTTGGGTCAACCATTGCCAAAATGACTAGAACAAGTCTTTTGGATAGTTGGCCCTTACTATTTATAAACCCTTTAACATTTTCATGTTTAGTCAATATGAGACACTCTAAGTGAGCTCTTCAGTATCAACAAATAGGGATGACAACAAGCATCATCGTTTTTTTTTTAAATTTAACAAAACGGCATCATTTTGCACATTGGAGGTGGACCACGAGCCCGGTATGCCATCCCTATCAACAAGTGGTATCAGAGCCGATGGTTCGACAAGGGACAAGTATATATACGGTAGTCAGATCTCGTGGTTGCCTCCCCACGTGGAAGAGCAAAGAGACTCCTAATCGTCCTAGACCAGTGGAGTAGAAGGGCTCTTGGTGATGCCATATACTCAAGCTACTAAGAAAAAGGCTTTCGCTTAAGGGGGTCCAAGCTCAATGTGGAAGTTCACACTTGAGGAGGAGATTGTTAAGATTTCAAGTATGAGTGGGAATTCCACATTGGAAAGAGATAGACTCAATGTGGGACACTCTAATATCTCTTTAGAACTTCTATTTCTTTCATAGATTTCTAGTCTTCTTTTTAGTTGCTCCTCTTGTCAATAATCTCTTCTTAAACTGGTTTTCTTTGCACCCTTAATCTCCTTCATCTTTAAGTGTCTCCCTTTCTTCTTTTTAGCTTGCTTTCCCCTTCTTATCCTACCTATTTTTTCTACACTTAAGCTTATACCTCTTTTCCCTCCCTTAAGCTTTATCATTTTTAAAACTAACTTTCAAAATTTTTACTGCTATCAATCTATGTTTAGCCGTTTATAGAAATGTCCTTTCCATCTCTAAATCTAATTCTAACCTCACCTTTAACCATACCAACTTTCTCCTCTTCATTCTGGCTCTCACCTTACCTCTAAGTCTTATAGCTCTCTGCCCGTTAGCCTTATATATAGCTTCCTCCAATATTGTTCATTAAGTTCTATTTCAACTGAACCAGGTGGTCTATATCAACAGAACTCGTCTCAAGCTCCTATTCCATAGTCCTCTTTACTTTAGTCTAGAAATGGACAAAATCCCAAGTTAAGCTAAAAACAAATTAAGGGCGATGCTCCACAAGTCAAGCTCCAGTATTATTTACCCTCTTCCTTAGAAGCAATTACTTTGGTTGCTCCTCTTCTGGAAATCCAAAAAGATGGAGCCAATAGATGGTCTTATACCTTGGTAGGTTTTTTCTTAGGCAAAATGCCAACTTTTTCCCTCCTCTATAAATGGGAAATGAATCAATGGAAGCTCATGTTTTGAAGGACATCCTATTAAGTAAAGATAATATGCTCCTTTTTGTTTTCATCTCAAAATCTGAAGCTCATTAGAAGAGCTAGACAATTAAAGGACACTTACTAGTATATTATTTTGTTTAAACATAATTAAATCTAATTTTACTTATGTTGTTCAATAATTAAGTCAAGTTTTTACACAACCAATGAAACCTCATTGGAATGCAGACATACATCTACTAAGGTACTTTTCAAGAAAATTTGCATTTTTCATCTTTTAATGGCTTACAATTAGCGACCTACTATGATGCCGATTGGGATTTTCCATTTTAGAAAATCTATATATTGATTGTGTGGTTTTTCTTATAATGTTACATATCTTATCCATTCTGGTATTACATGAGGGAACGAAGTACTTAAACATTAATTGTCACATTGTTAGCGAACACTTGAAAAATGGGTTTATTTGTACTATGTTTGTGCCATTTGTAAAACGTATCATAGACTATTACATGCTTCGGATCCTACGTAAAAGGGAAAGAAACGAAGAAACCTTATTTTCAGACAAAGGATTTAGGACCATTGAAATACTTCTTAGGAATTGAAGTTTCTCGCAGTCAGAAAGGGATC
>JAOQMM010000171.1:7279834-7289840 GCA_027563515.1 Erythroxylum platyclados | reverse complement strand
GGGAATACGATTGATAGTATAGACAATAGTAAAGGATGTTTCTCCCTAAAGGGTTTCAGGACAAGAAGATGATATAAGAAGGGCTTGAGTAGTGTCAAGAATATGTCTATGTTTACATTCAGCCCTACCATTTTTTTAGATGTGTTTGGATAGGATCTCTGAATCTTGGTTACTTGTTGATTAAGAAAATTAATGAATTTTGTACTTTTGTATTCCATTGCATTATCAATCTAAAATACTTTAATCTTGCGAGAGAACTGAGTGTGAATCATATTACCAAAATGAGAGTAAATGGATAATAGTTTAGATTTATGGCGTATAAGATAAATCCGTGTATAACAAGAAAAATTATCGACAAAGATCATATAGTATTTCATGCCACCCATGGTTTCATGAGGTATAGGACCCCAAATATTAGAATAAATTAGATCAAAAGGTGCTAAAGAGATAAAATCATTGAGAAAAAAAATGGTGAAGCATGATGTTTAAAGAGTTTGACAAGGGGCACAATTAACATGTTCAGTCTTAACATGACCTAGGTTACTACTAGAAATTAAAAACCCTAATCTAGAAGTAGAAAGATGACCTAAATGAGAGTGCCATATATGAGAGGTGACAGCACCAACTACAAGCTTTGAAGGAAGATTTAGTGAAGTAAGCTCAATCAACCTTCCAACCTTACATCCTTTCCCAAGGGTTTTGCCCGTTTGTGGATCTTATATAATACCACCATAACTCGAAAAGGAAACGTTAACACCAAGTTCACATAATTATCCAACAAAAATAAGATTTAATAAGAGTTTAAGAACAAGAAAGGTTTCGAGTAAATGTAATGTGGATGTGTGAACATTACCTATATGTTGGACATGCATAGTAAAATTATCAATAGTTTGAACAATGTGTTGAATAGATGGTATTGTTAAAGATTTAAGAAGAGAAGAGTCAGGGGTCATATGATTGCAATAGGCAGAATCAAGATACCAGGAGTTTGAGGTACCTAATGTGACAGATGGGGTAAAGGAGGAGACTGTACTAGAATTTGGTTGAAGTTGTTAAAGAAGGGCGTGGAGGTCCTTTAAAGAGAATTTAACAAAGGTGCTTTTTGTTAGCCCCTCAGTGACAATAGTAGCAGTGGGAAAATTACCTTATCTAGAGTTCTATTTGAGCCATTGTTTACATTCAGAGATGTGATGTCCTAGCTTTTTACAGTAGCTACAAGATCCTTTATAAAACTTCTTACTCGAGATGTGAGAAGTTTGAGACAAAGTATAAGTTACAAGGACAATATCAGTAGATGGGATGGATTTTTCAATGCGGAGCATATTGAGGTGACTTTCCTCTGAGATGAGCTCCTTAGTAACAGTGTCAACATTGGGTAGAGTTCCTCTATAAAGAAGAGAACTGCGAATGAGTTCAAATTCATCCTTGACAATCATAAGCAAATGCCATATATGTGGACGATCTAGAAGATTTGTGTAGAGTGTAGCAACATTAGGACTAGGCTAGACAAGATCGCTAAGCGCTAGTTGATCCCAAAGTTCTTGCAATTCAGACACATCACTGTATATTGTCTGTCCAGGTTGTTGTTGCCTGCGATGAAGTCTCCTATATAATTGAAATTATTGAACATCATCTGACACAGAGTAATGAGTTTTCAAGAAATTCCAAACCTCCTGAGCTGTGTCAAACTGTCGAATGTTATGAAACATATATTTCGAAACCATGTTATGATTTTATGGTTCATTCCATCCCATGCCATTAACGTTCAATGAATATGTCAATATCTTCATCATTCTTTTGAGTGGGTTTAGGTATTTCTCCAGCAATAATACGCTAAAAGAGTCTCCCCTTAAGAAAACTACATATTTCCTCAGCCCAAAGACCATAATTGGAGTCATCAAAGATGACATTAATAGGGTTGAAAATTATTGGGGAAGTTTAAGGGCATCCACAGGGAAGGAAGATTATAAAATAGGAGAAAACCTACTTATAGAGGTGTAATTTGGTTATTCTGACCTCATAATTGGATTCAGAGCCTCGAAAAACCTTAGGAATTGGTCTAGTTTGGAGAGAACCCGAATTAAAATGTACTGAACCGGCAGTCAAAGTGTCGATCAACTTCTTTTTGAACTGAGCCGAACAAAGGAAGAGACGACACATGGACAAATAAAAAAGATATATGTAAAGATGATGTGGCAATGACTTGTGATGATGTGGTCGATAATGTGTTGGGTGGCGTGGCAATCGATTAGGATTATGGGCTTATGTGGTAGACGCTTTGCCGTTAACATGGTTGATGACATGACAACGACATGGCAGTTCCTTCTTGTGGCTGAATGATGTCGTTTTTGGCTGGGAGTAAAACGATATTGTTTAAGTCGTCTTCTTCCTCCAAAAAGGCCTGCAACTAGGGCTTCTAAAACCGTTGGATATAGGTAGTGCATGGGGACACGTGGTGAAGTCTATGGAGACGAATTTTTTACCATTGTGATCTGCTTAAGACAAGGAACAATTTGGTATATAGCAAATTGTTTTTTGGAGCAAATTTAGAGCCCAAAATACGAAAGCAGAATGCTTGAGAGAAAGAATGGAGAAGGCTTTAGAATTTTGATCCCTTTTGTTAAAAAGGAGGCTCTGATACCATCTAGAAATAGAGAACGAAGAAGAAATGTAGAAATGCTCTTTGTATTTATGTGTGTTTGTAAAGTGAAGTAATCCTCCTATTTATACACTTTAGGTGTCTCTAGCTAAATTAACAAATCAACTCAATAATACACCACATTAATGTACATGATCTTAAGAGAAAATTAAGTCTAATAATATATGCTAATAAGTTCTATGATAGTTCAATAACGATTGAATCTTTAAACATTAAATCTCTCTTCTTACTAGCTTGATGTTTGATCTTATTTTTAAAACATTAATAATAACTTTTATTAAGATTGTTAATGTTTCTTAGAGTTAACATATTCTTAAAATTTTGAATGTTAAACAAGTTGTTGTATTCATAATCTTGAAACATGAAGGATAAAAATAACATTTGTATCATTTACCTTTTAGTTTAAATGATAATAATCTCAATATTAACATATTATTTTTAGAGATTTATATGATAACTTTATAAGGATGTAATAAGATGATGATGATGATAAGGATAATAGTAGTAGTGGTAATAACAATAATAAATTTTAAAAAGTCTAAATATTTTAAAATTTTAATTTAATGATTAAGCTTTTAAAATTCGTACAATCTATTAATTATTTACTAATGTGGTTCACGAAATACACTTTTAACTTGATATTTAGATGCCCATGTAATTTTTGATAAATATCTAGACACCTACATGATATTTAAAATAATTTATCCAATCCATTATAACTTTAAATTTATTTCTTCTCCATGTCTTTCAAATTGGCCACAAATTTGTGAGTTATAATTAACTTTGTTACAAATATTTGTGAATGAAAAAAGGAAAACAAGACAAATGTAATAGTGCTATTTAACATGTTAATGAAAAATATGGAAAGAACTAATTCTGAAGATGTCATGACATGAACAATGTCTGCCACACTATATATTAATTGAGTTTAAAATGCATTAATGAATTTACAAAGATTTATGGGCGGTTTAAACTACGACAACATATATGATCTATTGGCAAAAAAGAACAAGAAGAACAGGAAAACCAATTAACACAAGTAGCTTCTTCAAATAATAATATTGATTCCCTTAATTCTTAGTGCGACAATTTCCATGTCCATGGTTACCATAAAACGAGTTAGAAAACCATAAGATCCAGAAGTAAGCACCATATATGACGATCATGAAAATTAAGGTTAAAAAGTACGCATTCAAAGATAATGAAATCATGTCAGTTGGCATTTGCAGATTTTATACCTATCCTAATTCATGTTTATTCCAAATTTTTCTTTCACCCAGAAAATGCAATCCGGACCCCAATTTATTCGCTCATGAGAACACAAGCAGTTTATTAACAAAGGTCCTATGATACTATCCCGTCCTATGTGACCTATTCTGATCAAGCTATGTTTTATATTGGTTACGGTTCATGTCTATCAGAACTAGTATTTCCAGAATCTTTGGATTTGAGTTGTGAAGAACAAAAAGAATTCCAAAATATTGCAAAAGATGAGAATTAAACGATATTGCAAAAGATGAGAATTAAATGATCTGAAAATCCAATATGCAAGCTTGATATATAAGTAAGGAGTACTTGATCTATGAACTATATAGGAACTCGATGGATTCTGAAAGGCAACAGAAGAGTGGTCTTTTTGCAGTTCCATAATTTCTGGGAGAACACATATTTTGTATTGAAGGGTCAGAGCTAGAGTGGATACCATTTTTTCTCTCGTAAGCCTGGTTTCTTGATTATGTTGGCTGGTGAGATCATGTTTATAATGCAAATTCAATTGTTTTCATATGATTATTACATTGTTTAAGTCATTTAAGGCTCTGTATAGTTTCAATATGATCTTTTAGTGATCTGAAATGAACAATTGATGTAGCTTTTTTCATTTTGGTGAATAGTTTTCGTGCTTAGTTTATCTCTCACTTTCCCTGTTGACTCTGACATGCAAACCTAACAATACTTGCCAACGTATATTCTGAGGTCGATCGCAGAGACTTCATAGTTACCTAAAGGGTGATTTTCCATTGTTCTTCTGTTAATTATTTAACAGTCCACGTCCACCCTTCCCCCGGATTGTATGTCTAAAATCAAGTGAATTATCTTCTGCATTGATGACAGTTATTGACTTTTACCTTATATATTAAGCAAGCAAAACAGATAGCAGGAACCCAAGTAAGCAAAGCTGAATGCTCCCAGTCTATCTACTACCACCTCTCTTAGGTAAGTCCAGAGGCTGTATTTTTAAAATTTTTAGTTATCACGGAAGAGAGGGTGAGTCTTGAAGCAACTGGTTATTCTTTTACAACCAAAAAGTCACATGTTTAAATTACGAAAACAGTCTTTTTGTAAAATGTAAAAGGAAAGTTGCGTATAATTGATATCTCTCTCCTAATTCCCGTAAAGCGTGGAGCCTTGTGCACTGAGGTATGAGGTTTGTTGTGCTTGTTATTGTTTAGTTATTGCAGAAGACTTGATTTCACCATTTGCAAACAGATTATTGCTTGTGGATACAGAACTGATAAAAGTATGATGCATTTGCAGGCATTTTGCATTCAGGACTTTAGAAGAACTTGTGGGCCACATCTTCTATCCAGATGGGCCTGGTCCCACAGTCCCACATTACCGGTATGTTTCTTGCACAAAATAATGCTGCTGGAGCTGTGGCTAGCTTCTTTACAAGCGAAAACAAAACAAAGACAAATGTTGGTGTATCAATTTCGATTTTCGAGCTTGACATTGGTGTTGTTGTATGAGTCTTGTCTTGGGGATTGCTCGGCAGAAGATAGTTGTTGTTGTATCAATTTCGAGCTAGAAAATGGTGGTGCTGTATGAATTTTGTCTCGGGGATTGCTCAGCAGAAGATAGTTGTTGCATTTTCTTTAACAGAAAAAGGAAGGTGTAGAAACATAGTCGATTCATTTGCTGAAGATTGTCCAGAAATTCAAAGAAGTCCATAGCAAATGCCTATAAAACCCAAGAAAAGAAAGAACAAGTACCAAAAATAATTGTAGACTTTATTCTGGGGAAAAGGCCATACAATCTAAAGAACAACACCTATCTTGCATATATTTGTATCTGGTCTAATAGCAGTTCATTTTGCACTTAAAGGTGCTGTTGCTGTAATTGCTGCAACTGGTGACTCCTTGAGGCACACACACCAGTTAAGGAAACAGTCGCATATACTTGGTTTGTAGCAATCAAAATGAGTTTTGCATGGCCCTTTCACAACTGTTTCTGCTTTTGCTCCCATCTGCAATCCTGCCATTGTTCATGATATCAACATGCTTAGAATTAGAATTAGAATTAGAATTCCACCAAGATATCATCTACCATGTATCTATATCATCTGATTAGTGAAAAGAACAGAAGATTTACCAGCTGCAAGCATCACAATTGTTAGGATAAAAGCCAATTTAAGTGAAAGATTTCCCATGTCTTCCGTTTTGGCAGAATAGAAATGATGATATGAACCGCTATGCCTGTCTATGATGTTTGGTTGTTTTCTAGAATGGTAGTACTCGAACTCCTATATGCATTGTTTATATAGATATTTCTTAGAGAGTTTTTTTTTATTTCGTATCCGATACACAAGGCTTCTCGCTTTACAGGGGTCTGGAGAGGATCATAATGTATGCAGCTTTTCTTTTGTATTTTTACAAAAAGGTTTTTTTCTTAGAGAGTGTTGATTTGATTTAAGGAAAGATGTGCATGATAAATGCCATTATCACACATCTACTACCTTAGGTAGTTTCTTCTTATTCTTAATAGATGTTATATTGACTATAAATGCATTTGGACACTGTTGCTTAGAAAATGGATTGTGTTTTGGATTAAGTGATTTCTAAGATATAGATCCAATCACAATTAATCTTGGTGCGAGATTTGGTTAGAAGCACAAAATGAAAAGGAAAAAAGAAAGGCCTACTCTCGCAGACTTTAAAGACGTGAAGTAATGTCTAAGTACGAGGTTTGTTCCTGGAGCACATTAACGTGGAAAAGTGGAAATATACGCACACTTCATTATTTTAAGAGACGACGAAGTACTTTTATAGTCATTTATTCATCACAATAAATCCATTATGTCGGTCTTCAGAAATTATGAGAAGTGGAACAAGAGTGGTTGTATTGCATGAATGCTAGTTCATGGCAGATAACAGAAGATGAATTAAACTTATTTATTTTGGTTGATATTGATAGGTATTGAAGATGCTAGTTGGTAACTAGGACTGAATTCAAAATTTTTAAGGATTAAAATTAAAAAATCCAACTCAAAATCCGTATTCTAGATGTTTTCCACTGTCATCAGTCTTGCAAAGCAAGTCGCTCGGTCTCTCCTTCCTTCATCATCACTGCTCATCACCTTTGTCTTCTTCATCATTGTTAACTCTCTGGACTTCGTCTTTTTCTGCCACCTTTAACCCTTTCCGTATAAAGATTCATCTTCTTTGCATTTTGCATGTCCTTAAAGGGCACCACAGGCTCAACTCTTGTGACCACGTTCGTCAGAAACACTGCAGAAGAAGTATTCTGGGCCATCAAATTTCGCGGAGCTCATAGTTAACCTATTAGAGCATTGAGAGGAGAATACCGAGTTAGATTGAGCCAATTTAACTAAGTTGGGTTTTGGGGAATTTCGAGCAAACTTGCTTAATAGTTACTTCAATATTGCGGGAATGAAATTGAAAGAACACAACAACTTTGCAGAACTCAGATAAAAACCGACCATATTCTAGCCATTAAAGATGAGTATATTATGTTGGATTTTAATCCCCTCAAAGTCAGGTTCCATTCATATCAAATCTTCAAGAATTAAATAAAAGCCGAAGCATAGCTCAATCCATTGTGAAATCTGTACTAGAATCTTGCAATTTGTCTTCCAAATTAAAACGTAACGTTTTCAGAGTTTTCCCTTACTCTATGTTTTCTCTTTAATGATAGGATGTTAGAAGGAATTATGCATATATTTAATTTGAAGACCATAACCACTTTTATTAGGGTAAAAGTTTAATCTAATTTTTAGTTTGACCCATCATAAAACTAGAAATTATAAACTCGATTTTTACACATATAAAGCCCACACTTAAAATAGTTACATAAAGTCCAAAATATCATAACCATATTAGACCAATTTAATTAATTGGGCTCAACTTTATATGATAGCCTTTATACACAATTGTACACATATAAGCTCACATGTTAGATTAAAAATCCTTCCATATTATAGATTACTGAATTTTATAAATGGATCTGAATCCTAAACATTGGTCATCGATATAATGAAATTAGTATTGGCAAAATGCTTGCAAAACTCACATTTTAAGGACATATAGGGTTGTTAAATTAGCCCAAATCTTGAGAGGCAAAGAAAACTCAACCACAAAATAGAAACTCATTTTTTCCGCAAACCCAATAATAAGAAAATCAATCTCAGCACTTTCTATGGAGGTGAGATGAAGATGATTCTAAGTAATAATGGAGAAGTTGAACATGAATCTCACTAGAAAATCTATTGTTAAAAGTGGAGAAAATAGAATTCTAAAATAAATAAATGAGAAATTTTTGTTGAAAAAAGATTATGTTCATAAAAAATTTATTTTTATCAGTTTTTGTTTTATGTTTGTTTTGTTAAAAAGTTTGTTTCAACATTTTAATTAATTTATATTATTCTTGATCTTATTAATATCAATACCAATCTAGTACGATATTTGCAATATTATTTTCTCGGTATTGATCTTTTAAGCATTATTTTTATTTAGCTTCACTGCATGATGTTATTAAGTTGTATAGTTTTCAGTGTTTGATTGTTATGTGTCACTTCTTACTTTGTTTTTGTTAGTATATGACAAAAATGATATGAATGTCGAAAGTCTCGGAAATCAACATTAGAAATTTTTCCTGCCATTTGTGTTTTAATTTTTGAGTTAATTTGTACATTATTTGTTTGGTAAATTTTTATTATATTTCATATGTGGGTTTATCATGTTTATATTCACATGCCATTTTGATTCTTTTCGTTCAATTTAATATTGCTTGGTTTGTGTTGTTGTGTTAAACATATTTATGAGCTAGGTATTAAGGGGTTATGGTAACACTCAAACTTATCATAATAACACTTTAGATTTATTTTGTTAGTTTAATTTGAGAATTAAATTCTTTATTTTTAAAAAATAAAGCCCTATATAATAAGATGCCTGATGTATATAACAGTAGTGTGATCAAACTCATTCTTAACATCTTATTGTCTTCAAAGTCGAACACAAATTATGTCAAGCCAAAATTCAAGAGGATGTTCAATTACGGCTCTTAATCACTTTTAAGATATTTGTGGAATTTATAATAAAATTTGTTTTTCATTTTGGCCTAGAATTTAAGATTACTCTTTTTAAAATAAAGACTTTCATTTATAACTTAGTTTAGCTAAACCTAGTTTCATATATTGACCTTTTCTAAAAGTATATTCTGTTCTTAATGTATATGTTTAGAATATAAAAATCACAATTAATGTCAATTTAAAAATGGAAATTTCTTCTTTTTCTATTTTATCTTAATTAATGTTTCTATGTGATTGTTTGATCCATTAGAGAAAGAGTGGAGATAAAGAGGTTAATAGTTTAACTAAAATGGGCTAAATAAATACTAGCAAAGGCTAAGATAAAAAAAGCCTATCATAAGTTTCAAAAATTAAAAAAAAATAGAACTCTATTTACAAAAGACCTAATTCAAGTAAGAGGAGTGTCACTACAAGAATTAAGACATTTAGTGACAACTTTTTTGTGAAATTTAAATATTTCGTTACAAATATGATAGTTATTGTGACCAAAAATTTTTAAGTCACTATTTCTTTCATTTTTTGTGATAAATTATTATGTAGTCACTAATGGTATAGTAGTTGTGATACTACCAAATCTTTCACAATTGCGTTGTCACTAATAATATGTTATTAGTGTCAATAATAGCTTTGTCACTCTTAAGTTGACACTAATAGTATTAAATATTTAGCACCTACACCATTTTAGCAAGAATTAAATGTAATTGTGACAAAATAAATTATTGTCACTATTATTATTCGCTATAGTGACGAGAAAATTGTTTGTCACTTAATTGATATATTTTTGTGACGACCATTGTCGTCAATATAAGGGAAAATAGTTAGTGGTAATAATATATCGTCACAATAACATATGAACCACTATGATCACTATTATTCAAAATGATAGTGAAAAGAAATCTTTTTATCAAGCAAATATAAAAATAATTTTAATGAGAAATGTTTTCGTCACTTAAATTTTAAACTTTTTGTGACTTAAAATTGTTGCTAGTATAAAGCCAACTAATTAATGTCAATTAAATATC
>JAOQMM010000171.1:7259667-7276866 GCA_027563515.1 Erythroxylum platyclados | reverse complement strand
GTTTTGCCCATTCCGCCCTACCCCCAGCCTGTGACCTGGATGGGTCAAGGTGTCTTGGTCCGTGACTCGGCCCGGAGCCCAACCAACCCGGAATAAACACCGGTCGGGCCGACAATGTCATCTCTAATTTGAAGGAAAACCTTTTGGTTTAGTATGTGATTCATTCCAAAAATCAATAATTGACTATGCTTATTCATATTTCCATTATGCATTATACTACTAGATTATTTTAGAAGAAACTAAATTATGGTGAAGGTAACAAATGTTAGAATTACATACGAGGCATTTTCATTGTATTAATCTCCCATACTCATTTCTGGATGTACAACATGCCGCTCGGTGCCGTTTGAACAAAACCTTAAATTAAACCATTATTAAAATGGTTTTTATTTTTTAAACCAAACTAAACAATAAAATTTAAACTACACATAACCAATTCATATCAATTTGATTCAAATTGACGAATTAAATTTATTCTTCGTAAAATTTGTTTCTTATAATTAAGATTTATAAAAATATTTTTATATAACTTAAAATACATGAACTCTTAATTTTATTAGACATCACACAATTACAAAATAAATTTATAAAAACTATGAAATATTCATACAATATATAAATAGAAAAAGAAAAACTGGTATATGATTTTATTCTATTCAAAAAAAAATTTAAAATTACTAAAACATCAAAAATCTCATCAAATATCAATCATATAATAAAATTGTAAGAATTTTGATTAAAAAAGTATTAAAAGAAAAATTAAGATGTTAATCTTGTTTCATTATAAACTTGAATTAAAAAAATAGTTTTTAAATTTTATACAATTAACAAACTTTTAATTCAAAGCCATTAACTCCTTAAAATATCATGTATTTTGTCTCTGTTATATTGAGCAAAAACTGTTTTTTTTTTTAACCAAAATCAGAAACTTAGTGTTTGCATTTTATTTTCAAGTCTCCTTGCGTAATGATTTGATGACGTTTCTCGTATGCCTAGGGACATTACGGGTTTCTAAACTTCTGAAGTCATGTCATGATATTGCTTTCATCTTGCATACGAGAGGTATATTCCTTGGGGAAATGGCAATAAGCGATCTATGGACTAAATTTAAGTGGCTTATTAGGATTTTTAATATGGGTAGAATGTACAGTTCATTAACAAAAATGGAACTTGGGTCAACCATTACTATTTGGATAATTAGCAATTACTACTTATAAATTCTTTAACATTTTCATGTTTAGTTAATATAAGATATTTTAACATTCCTCCTCAAGTTTAACTGGGACTGACCATCCAGTTGTCACTTGAAATAATTGCAGTGGTAACCAGACTGGGCGGCTAGGATTGTACATCCAGACGGACAATCAAGAAATTAGTAATCCGGACTAAACCTGCTCTAGTCATTTTAGTAATAATTGACTCAAGTTCAATTCTTATAAATGGCCTCTACACTCTATCTATATTAAAAATTCTAATATATTGTTCAATGAGCCGACTTATAGGTCAAATCTAAGTCCAGGTCGACTTGAGACCCAACTATTTTAAGTAAAGTGACATCGTTTTGCATAGAAGAGTTAAGTCTCATATAAGCTTAAGTTTAATAACTTAAGCCAGGATTTAATTAAAAACGTTATTTTATAATTTTATCTTTAAAAAATTATTTTAAAAATTTTCAGTACTGACTAATAAGCCAATCCATTGCCATTTCTTTCTATCTCTTGAAAATACAAAGATTGTGTACGATTTTTTAGCGAGAGTGAGAAACAAGAAGGCGACTACTTAACAACCAAGTAGCTGTTAAGACTAATAGTCGATATTCGCACAAAAAAGACATGCTAATTTGTTGGTCACGGCTTGATTGGTTGCCCAAAAGAGGCTCTTTTGTTTGTTGTCCAACATTAAATACGCAGACAAAAGAACAAGCTCATTGCAAGTGGATGCCAGAAGCAATCGTAACTGATCACATTACAATTTCGTTTTCAATTAATACACACCTCCCTGCTCTTTTTTAGTACCGAGTTCCTGATTTAATTCACTATCGTAATTGTCAATGTTAATACCTTCTCAAAGTGTCTTATTACATCTGTTTCCAAGACCAAAACGTCCCAAAAGTTCATGAGTTAAATCACTGGTTCACTCAACACAAGACATTCATGACCTTTTAACTCCTTTCTTCCCTACCTGCATGAACAACGGTAGCTTGCAAGTACCCTCATCACTTGGTAGCTCGTAACTCCCGATGCTTGTAATTTACATCTCCGTTAGCATATTAAGTACGTGCTCTTGTAATTCACATTCCTAGCACTTCCCATGCGCTCTTGACTTAACCTTTCCTCGTTTCATAAAGTTTTAACCCTTTAATCAATTGCTTATATTTTGTTAATTTTTAGCTTTAAAAGCACTGCCGAATTCAATTAATTTTCAGGACTGAAGTGTACCAACGATCAAGTTTAAGCTAGACAGAGAAAGGAGTGAGGAGAAATGAAACAGTTCAAGGTCACTGCAGTTCTGAAAGACCTCTCTATACGGTTCAAAAGAGAAGTTAGAGAAGCAAGCCTTTATGTTACAACCACCATAGGAGTATGCCTGTCAATGTTATCATTTTTAGTCATTCTTGGATTATATGTGAACGGTCGCGTCAGGAAATATTTGGTCTCGGAGGACTGTTACTTCCCTCAATTGTCTACATGTACTATGTCACGGTCACCCTACTTTCAATTTCTTTGCACTTCTTCTACATCTGCTGCTTCCTCTTTGCCATTTCAATCTCCTGTAACCGGAGAAGGAGAATTGAGAGATCCCAAGAGGCGATGGCATTCCATGAACGATAAGGAACTATTGTGGCGTGCGTCAATGGTGCCACAGATTGAGGAGTACCCTTATAATCGAACTCCAAAGGTAGCATTCATGTTCCTGACAAGAGGAAGACTGCCTTTAGCACCACTCTGGGAAAAGTTCTTCAAAGGACACGAGGGTCTCTACTCAATTTACATTCATACATCGCCTGAATTCTCCCATGAGCCGCCGGAATCATCAATCTTTTACAATCGTAGAATACCAAGCAAGGTCAGAACTCTACGATGTAATTTTAAACTGAAAAATCATGAACAATGATCATTGATTGTTCGTTTAGTGCCTTTATATGCTTATCGACTATGCTTAGATTGTTTCTTACAGCCAGTTGAATGGGGAAAATCATCAATGATAGATGCTGAGAGGCGTCTACTAGCCAATGCTCTGCTCGATTTCTCCAACGAAAGATTCGTCCTACTCTCAGAGACATGTATTCCTGTGTTCAATTTTCAGACAATCTACAATTACCTTATAAGCTCCAATCAAAGTTTCGTGGGATCTTTTGATGATCCAAGGCACATAGGTCGGGGCCGCTACAACAAAAGAATGTTGCCAACCGTGACACTTTCGGATTGGCGAAAAGGGTCACAGTGGTTCGAAGTTAATCGGAGGATTGCGGTCGAGATTATCTCTGATGTGAAGTACTATCCTGTGTTCAGAGATCATTGCAAGCCTCCATGTTACATGGACGAGCATTACTTTCCAACTCTTGTCAACAAATTATTTTGGGAAGTGAATTCTAATAGAAGCATCACATGGGTTGACTGGTCCAGAGGTGGCTCGCATCCTACAAAATTTTCGAGAAAAGATGTTTCCGAGGCATTCTTCAGTATGATCAGGAGAAAATCTAATTGTACGTATAACCGTGGTGTCACCACAATCTGCTTCCTTTTTGCAAGGAAGTTTCATCCAAGTACTCTAGGGCCCTTGCTGCGAATAGCCCCTAGTCTTCTTGGTTTTAACACTTAGAAAAATGCAAATATTTTTCAACGTATTACTATTAGAGAAGGGGAGCTAAGGATTGAACTCTACGTCAACCTTGGTGAATCTTTTATCAAATGCTCAAGTGAATTCATTAATCAATTTGTAGAGAAAAAAATACTTGGGCATGAATGTGATGAGAATTCATCCAAGATCCGATCTCACGCACAACGGAATGAGAAAGTCATTTTTTGTTTGATTTTTCAAAAGTCAAAATCATATAAATTTTACAAAATAATTAATGCATAAACATAATAAATATAAACATAAATCATACCTTGTTATGTAATTTAATCATTTATTTGTTGTTTGCTTCAAACTATTTTAAAATTGACTTATTGCAACTATCATAGTTATAAATATTTTTAGCCTATAATAATATCCACAAGAGCAAGTTGAGGGAGCTTTACTAGTGGTTTAGAGAAGGTAGGTTAAAAGTGATAATTTTTTTAGAGTTTGAGCCTATTTATAATAAGGTTTAAATGTTTAAATAAAATTTTAAGACTTAAATGTTTAAATAAAATTTAATTCAAATCTGATTTGACAGTATTAGTAGGGTATGGTGAATCTACTAGCTTCTAGCATGACAATTGGCTATCAGTGGATCAATTGATCAATATCAATGAAGTTGTAACCCTCAAATCATCAATCCAACAAAATGCTTTAGTCTCAATAGCCTTAGCTGATAAGGAAATTTTCTAGCACTCATCCTTACCCAGATCACTTATAAATGAAGTCTGTTAGACACACCTCAATACATAAGAAGATAAATACATTTGGAGGAATGCTAATGATGGGAAATTCTCCAATTCATCCTGCAAAAAGCTAATCTTCAAAGACCTTCCAAAAGTATCTTGAGCCAAAGCAATCTGGGTAAGTTACATCAATCCCCGAGATGCAATCACACTCTGATTTGCAATAAAGGAGAAACTGAAAACAGTTGATAAACTTACTAGATACTTGCAACTCGCCAACTAGTGCTCCTTATGTCAAGATGCTGAGGAAAGCACTTCACATTTATTCTTTAAATGTAGTTATATTAAGGGAATATGGCATGAACTACTCAAAAATTGCTTGACAACTATGGAGTTAGATAATCTGGACAACATCATCTCCTAGTATTTAAACAGTATGAGGTTTAACAACACTGCTCACAAATGTTTCAGGGTGGCTTTATCTTCAACAGTCAATACAATATGGGATAAAAGAAACTACAGAATCTTCCAAGACAGGTGCTTATCAATGGAACAATTCAGTAAACAGCTTGTGCAACATATTAAACTCTAAATCAATTTACAAAAACCCAAAATTCTAGTATAAACAATACCTAGATACATTTTGGAATGTTAATTTAGTTTCTGATGTATTCAAGTCTCTTTTGTAATCCCCGAAAGTCACTGATCTGAGGTGACTGTTGAAATTTTAAAGAAAAGAATATGTATAAGATGAGATAAGATAAAGATAGAAAAATACGTAACACTCAAGTTATTTTATTAATAAACCTGGTTGCCTTATATAAGCAAAATACAAAAAACTTAAATAAATATTAATAGATATTTCAGCTAATAAATCTGGCTTATAAGATAAGATTAGAAACAAATTAAGACCTATTCAAAAGGAATTCTAACAACTCTAAAATTTTGAATTAATTCTCAACATTCTCCCTTAATTCAAAATTGTAAAAAAAATTTACGGACATGGAGCACATCTCTCTACAATTCTTTTCTTTGGAGCACTTCTCTCGAATCTTCTCAATAGAGCACTTCTCTCTATTCTTCAACATGAGCACTTCTCTCATCACTTATCTCCATAGAGCACTTTTCTCTATGATGCGTATTGGTGCACTTCTCATCAACTTGAAGAAGTTGTCTTCTTCAATCACTTGCACTGTATTTGTTTGTTCTTTATTGTTAAACTAGCAATTCTTTTTCAAATGTCTAAATTGTTTACACTTAAAGCATTGAGACTTCCCTTTATGTCAGCAATCTTTCTCTTCATGACCAAACTTCTCACAATAGCCACATTGAGGACTGATTTCTTTCTTCTTTGATGACTGAACCTTTGATATGTAGGCTCCCTTCATCATCTTTTCACTTTGTTGTTTTCTCACTTAATCACTCATAGGTCTCTCAAGATCTTTGAGGGCTCTGATACCATGTTGAAATTTTAAAAAAAAGAATATTTATAAGATGAGATAAGATAAAGATAAAAAAATACGTAACACTCAAGTTATTTTATTAATAAACTTGGTTACCTTATATAGGCAAAATAAAAAAACTTTAATAGATATTAATAGATATTTCAGCCAATAAATCTGGCTTATAAAATAAGTTTAGAAACAAACTAGGACCTATTCAAAAAGAATTATAACAACTTTAAAATTTTGAATTAATTCTCAGTAGTGACAACTAGTATTGTATTGGATTATACAATTAAACTGCCTTCCAACTTCCAAGGCTTAATATATGTTTCTTATTCTTCAAGAAAAACAAAACTTTAGTCATAATCACCTTTTAGCCACCAAAATCCTTTACGAAAAGGACTACTATTGTTTTTCTGTAGCTTCACGTGCATGAATGTCAAATATTTTTCACAGGGAAAAAGACAAGTGATATTGGACAACAAAACCATTTAAATTCTACTAAAACTTGTATATTTTATGTAAAAATAAAATAAAATAAACGATTGCTAATTTTACCATCTATCTGTAATTGAGCTGAAAATTTCTCATAGTTAGAGTGTTGTAAATCAAATGTTTAAATATATCTAGACATGGAGAACATATAAATTCTAAAAAGAACACTTTGCTAATGCCAATGATATATCCAATTACAGTCTAGGGACATCTCACTTTGAATAGTATGTTACATTATTTTGGTGGTTAATACTTATTATTTAAATATTTTCATAGGAAAAAAAAATATTTATCTATATCTTTGGTTTAAAAAGAAAAACTAGTTAAATTAAACTATAAGCACTCTACTCTTGAATTAGATATTTTGAATTGTTTATGTTCTTTTTAAACTAATAATATTAGCGTTATTTGCTATTACATAGTAGAATACGACTCCCCCAAAGACTATCATCAAAGAGTATTCTTTTTTGTTTAAGAAGGTAAACTTGATCAAAGAGGGAGATTAATAAGAATAAAAGTTCACATCCTATGAATAGGTTGTACAACCAGAAGAATTAATCGTTTATTCTAACTTCTTGAAATTATATCTCTATCATTTTCAATTTGACCAAAAAAATAATCGAAGTACAATTAAATTGACTTGCATGTAGAATTATGAAAAAACTATTTTTTTCTTACTTTTTATTTTTGTATGATAGATCTCAGTTGATACATATTTGTTAACTAATATTTTGCAAGGAGTTCTTTGCTGGCTGTCCAGCCCTATTTTGAGACTTTTGGTGATCATAGACGCTTTTATGGTTTTTATTGATGATGAACAAGTAAGACAAGATGGATGAAACTCATCTGAGGAGATACACGATCGTGTAGGGTGCTACACACTCATGTCCTTAAGTTACACAATTGTGTAAGTTAATAGTGTAAGCACACATGCCATGTAGAGTGACACATGCTCGTGTCTATACTTACACAACTATGTGAATCAACCGTATAAGTTTCTAGAATCGTGTGAAGGTGTGAAGAGCAAAGACATATGTAGTTGTGTACACGTCTGTGTGAATGACATACACAACTGTATGTGGCGATCATGTAACTCTCTATGATCATGTACATCTATGAGTGAGGCGGTATTGAAGATACACACCATGTAAGTGACCGTGTGTTGTGCAGAAAAACCTATTTTGTGATATGAAAGAGAAGATAAATAGGTTTTGCATGTAGAGTGCGGTCATAACGTCCAAAAGTGAGGAAAAATAGAGAGAGAGCAAATAGTGTTATATTCTCATCTTTTTTTAATTGTTTTTGGAATTGGTTTGAGTATTGGTTAATTATTATATCAACTTTAGTTTCAATCCTGAAACTTTGTGAGATAATTTGTTGTTGTGGGGTGAGAGATCAATCTTTGTAAATCCTTATTGATTTTAATATATTTACTTGTCGGTTTGATCCTAGTTTTTCTTTTACGCCGGAGGATTTTCTATTTAAATCTTAGTATTTGTTTTACAGTTAAGTTTCATATTGTCATAATGATTTGTTGGTGCAAGTTTAAGAGTATTTTTGTTGTCAATATTTGGTTGATCTTTTAGAAAAATGTGTTATTGTCACCCAACATTTTTGTAGTTTTTTCATTTTTAATTATAATTTCATTATTGAATTTAAGAAAAAAGTAATCTTCGTAAATTCACGAGTTAATAACTATAAAGTTATTATCAATGCATAAAATTTCCTAATAGCATATATATTTACTTTTGATTAATGTTATTAAATAATCATCAACCTTGTATTCTTTTAAGATTACTCAATCCATCAAAATAAACAAAAACTTCTTGAATGCATTGTTACTTATTTAGTGATAAAAATTGGTACTTAAACCAATTTGTGTGTATTTTTAAATAACTTTTGCACTCAAATATGTTCATGAATTTAAAAGGAGGGGAAAATAATTGTTTGTAGACCATAACAATATGAAGTAAAACAAATATGGAATAAAATATAGAATGGAGTAATTATAATTACAAAAGATAAGTTATGCAATAAATTTAAAGAGCTTGGTTTAAAATAGGAAAAAAAAAACCCTCTCTTAAACTCTTAGATTTTAATATTTGAAACACTTAATCTTCTTAATTTTATTTTTTTAACAACTCAGCCATTAAATTTTTTAAAAATAATATCTCCAAATCATTAATATTAATAAGGAATCACATGCATTATTTATAAATTAAAAATTAAAATTTTAGAGAATGATAAAAATACTTATCACTTAAATACCATCAACTTATTTTCTATTTTGTTTTCTTTTTTTCTTCTTTAATCCAATCATCCATCAACTCTCCTCTTTATTTTTCTTTTCAACTTCTTTACTTTCTGTTTTACATTTCAAAATAAACAATATTTAATTTTTAATATTTTTTCTTATTACTAATTAAAAAAATTTCTATCAACCGTTGAAACTGCTAATGACAGTGTCATTCAACAAGATGCTTAATTATATAACTTATTTGAGATAATTTGTATTGGAAATAAACTAAAAACAAAGGTTAGGTCAGATTGAATTCACCAAGTTTTAGATTGAATTTAAACTTTTTTTTAAATCTTCAAACTTGAGGACAGACTCAAACTTAAATTTTATGGTTTGAAGTCTGGCTATGTATTAAAAACTCTAGTTCACTTCTCTTCTTCATTCTCTTCGTCACTTCCTCCTCTCTTCTCTCTAATATTTTTTTCTGTCATTCCTTTTGGTTCACTTTCTCTCTCACTACTCATCTCTTCTTCTTCCCAAATCTATCTTACCCATTCAGTGGTTCACTCTCTAGTTTTGCTATTTGTTTGAAAGCTTCAACCTTGAAGGTGATCAATAGTCATGGACTTGAAATTTTTAGAAATACTCGATACTCAAATTCTCGTAGGTTTTAGTATGGCTATTATTGCCATTGTTATTAGTGTTATCTTTCTTCTTCTTTTTTTGAAAGATTAAGGGGTATATTATGGACAAACCAAAACTACATCACAGTGTGTACAAAAGAAGAGGAACTGCACCTGCGCCAAAACTAACACAGTTGAAAACAAAACTAAGATATTTACAATCTACAGATTTCAATTGCGCCTCATGTCTAGTAAGAGGGACAAATGGAGGTTCTTATCCAGGAGAGCAGCTCTAATCCAATTAACAATACAATCCGCCAACTGATATTTACCTTCCTCACGATTGGAGAAACATCTCTGGTTTCGTTCTTTCCAAATATAATAGACAACAAAAGTGAAAACACTCTTGTAAAGGTTGGCATTTGGCAGTCCTTCCCGTGTATGATGTATAGCCCAGCTAAGCGCCCGGCTAAATGACAAAGTAGATATTAGGAGGCGATTTCGGACGTGGAGTTCGTTCTCAAGGGGCATTTTTGATCCAGAGAAGCGGAAAATACAATGAAATCATCGACAGATCCATAAGAATATAAGATCAGACCTCTACATTGCTAGAATATTAGATAGAATACATTCAAGGGGATTTAGAATTATAAACTCATTGTTTTCACTTCATTTTTTTGTCTATGTATGTTTGATTTCATGTTCAATAATATATAACTAAAAGTCTTGTTAGTGTTTAACTCCTTACTAACTAGAGAATAATAGTGGAAAAATTGTTAATTATTCGCTAACATGGTGAATTATTGGTACAAGCAATTGGTTTAACTTATTTACTTCTTAAATTCTTTTAAATCTATATAAAGACATCTTATTTAGTTTAGTTCGTGCGGTATATATTTAACCATTTTGTTAAGAGAGTTTGAGAGTTTTTGAGAAAATCTTATTATAAAAACGCTTCAGTAGAGAGTCCATGAATGTTTTTTCTTAAGAAGTATTTTAAAGAGAAAATGTCTAAATTATAAAATTTATCTTTTTTTAATCTATTTTTCTAATTGAGTTATGTAAACACTTGTATGATTTAGAGTGACGGAAATATAATATTGATTGATAACATGGCTGGTATGTCTTTCTCTAGACCTATTGATACGTAAACATATACATAGGCCTATTTTTAGTCAAAAGTACGATGCCGACGCTAGAAAAACGGCCGCATAGACATACCTTGGAGAAGGGTTGATTGAAGAAGTTCACAATGACTGTGAACACTGGGACCAAAAGGCAGCAAACCCTTTCTCCATGATTAGCGGGTAAGGGTAATGAAGATCTGTAGATTATGTAGTTTGAAACAGTCTCGTCTCCCAATTCCATTCTTAATAATCATTTTTTTATAACAAAAATCAGAAAAAATTTGTTTCTGACTACAAATCGAAACATAAATGAAATCTGGGCCTGAGCTTTCCTTCTTGCTTCATGTAGTTCAGTTGAAAAGGTTCTGTATTAAATTTGAGACTATACTGGTAATATTCGTTTCATCCTTTATGGTTTATGCTGTATGATAACTAATGCATATGTTGGTAAACCATGAAGATAAGATTTATTGAAAGCAATCAAAAGTTGGAGAGCTAGCACGAATAGAGCAAAGATGTTTGAATAAGCAAGTATGGAGAAGGGAGAATCAAAGAGACAATTACATGTAGACTGGTTTTCTTTAACATACAGATAATAGCTGCAAGCACAGATTGGAAAAACAGAGTAAGGAAACAAATCAAAATCAGATACAAGATGTTTAGATTGTCAGACAACTGACCAGAACATTGTTTGCATGGCTGATGAAAAAAGGAGCAAACTCTCCCCCTTATTTAACATTGCTTGCTCAAATGAGCATCACAGGCACAGAAGCACCTGCAACATGCAAAGTTTATGTACCAGAAACAAAGTTTCTGATATAGCCTTTTTCTTTTTTGCATACATGCAAAACTGTGGTTGGAATACTCATTTGAGCAAGAAACATTACAAAGAGGCAAGCTCCAATTCTCCCCACTATGGCTTCAACCCTAGAATCTATGGCTTACTGTTTATGGACAGAAAGTCATATATGAGCAGAAGCTGCTGAGTTAAATTACTATTATACCTCTTTTCCTAGAAACGAATATGTAAGCTATGAAAGGAAGGTTAAAGGACCCACCTGTATTTTGGACTCATAGGATTAAACAACTCCACCCTCCAACTAAAAGTTAGGAACTACTAGTTAGGTTCACTCTTAGAGAGAGGCTACTTGGATACGTGATATGGGAAGGAGTTGAAATAAAGGGTAGTGGTGGATAGTGTGGTTTTTGGGACTTGACAGTCAGTTGAAAAGGGAACTGAGAAGGGAGATGGAATTTTAGGTGCTGATAGAATGGCAGCTCAGAAACAGTTCGATTGCTGAAGCCCAACTAACCAACAAAGTTCAGTCAATTATAAAATTCTACTAGGGAAGATGCTGTCCAATTATAAAATTTCTATAATTCATCAACAAGCTGTTAAGGGCATAGGAACTGACGCTAACTCTGCTTTAAACAATGAAGTGGTCTACCAAGTAAGTCTTAACACCGTAAATGAAATATTCAATTAAATAACACAACTCTTCGAGGAAATCATGATTTGTACTAAAACTTATGGGCTTTTTATTACTTAGAAAAAATGAAGATTAAAAATGATTGATTGAATTATACTTAAATAAAAACACTTAAGACCAATAATTAAGAATAAAAATATGAAATCCCTAGTTTAAAACAATAAAAGTGACTTTAATTTAAAAAAATAGAAGTAGCTCTAGGTTTAGATATTGGCATATTTAAGATTGATGGCTATCTGCCCATGATGATAACTAGTCTTCAAATTCAAATGTTAGGATAAGGTAACTGTTTTTATTCTATAAGTACGTATAGAGTGTACTTGAAAAAAATTATTGAGTGACCAACTAAAATACAAAGTTTGAAAAGTGATTGAGTGGTAGGTTATTGGATAATCACGATTTTTTCATTGTTGATTGAGCATAAACACTTGAATTGGTGGAATCAAGTTAAACGTCTCGTAGATTCAACATACCGTGAGTCAGGAACATCTTAAAAGAATCTTCCATTTGTTGCTTTTGCCATTTACAATAAGTTTGTTTGTAAATTCTACATTAGTATCGGAGAGCCTGATGATGATTCTTTTCATGTTTCTTGGTGAATCTAGATATGTTGTGCATAATTTCATTGGTTCTTATGCATAACAATGATTGAGTATGTATATCTACAATGAACCAAACTTGAGAAACCAGTTCTATTGGAAGGACTTATTTGACAAATTAATTTTGTTAATTAATATATGAAAGTGCTCATGAGAAAGTAAAATTCACGAGGATTCTAATGGTATATTACATGTGTAAATTGTATATATAGAATGTAAAATATGCCTTATTGCTGTTTACAAACATTTTGAAGCACAAAACTTTAATATCGTAGTGATAAAAATATTTTATATATGTTTGATGATGGGCATGATAACATGATATCATGTATGTTATTTGTTGTTTGTGACATCCTTACATGCATTTTATATCTATCTGATGATCGATCTTATCACTTGAAATCAACATACCACATAAATATTAACATACTGGTTTGTGACATTACTCGCATAATATGATGTGATTTAACCCAATGATATGGATGTCATTGAAAACTAGATTTTGAGAGAATTCCAACAGTTTATGTGTACAAATAAGAGTTTTTGGTTAAAAAGATATGACTATTTGAATGTTTAAAAAGCTTCGGGTAAAACTCATAATTACTGCTAAACCCCAAGAAGATATGTGATAATATATATGTTATGGGAGTCAAATGTTGTATGTATTGAATGTTTGATAAAGAGTGGACCTCACATATTCCTTAAGAAAGAAATTGACAAGTTTTATTTCTGTATCATGCTTAAATTTTGTCTTGTTGTTACGTTGTTGTTTATAGAAATAATAATTTTGAACGTAACAATCCAGTGGGAAGTTAATGGGAGTTTTTAATGTCATATTTTGCATATGTCAAATTTTAATTGTTGAATTATTTATTTATTTCCTATTTTCATGAAATTGCATGAAAATTGAAATAAATGTCCATATATATATATATGAAAATTTCAGAAAATTGTAAAAAAAAATGTTCTTGCTATTTTTGAATATTTTCTTAAGATTATTTTTTGCTGGAATTAGTTATATTTGATTATTTTGGCATTTTTAGAAATTACTTGATTTTAGCAATTTTGTTTAAGGCATGTTTGTAATTGAATGTTACAAAATTTTAAAACATGCTAGTTTGCCAAATACGAATTATATATAAGTGGGATTATATTAAGTTGAGTAAAATTTATTCCTCAATATATGATTTTTGTTAGGCAAAATTATTTAAATGATTATGTGTTGGAAACTTTATGATGTAACGTGATTCTTCGAGTATCAAAGTCTCATTTACTCATTTATGTTTCATTACGATTATTTAATATGATTGTTGCTACAAATTTGATGTATATATGGTGCTAATAGAGATTTATTCAAATGTTGCACTGCTTTTATATTAGATAGCTTCCAAACAAATCATAACCGATCTTAACAAATTTGAAAAGTTTAGTGGTGATAATTTTGATATATGGCACCGTAAAATTCAGTATGTGCTTGAAGAGCAAGAGGTCCTAGAGGCCTTCACATCTGTGATGGCTCAACCCAAAGAAGGCACTACTGCTCAACACCGCCAAGATCTTGAAGCTTATGATAGCTGGAAAGAAAAAAGTAATATTGCTCGCATCACATTGCTGAGCAATATGGGGAATGATCTCATGTAGGAGTCATTCCATAGAAACTAATCTTCGTTTTACATCTTCCTTGATCAGAGCCATTCCATAGAAATTTCCGTAATCTTCTGTCCACTTCCTTGAGTATGCTTTTGGAGCCTACATCTAAGGGAGACCCATAGGGGATAATATTATGTCAACTTAAGAGTTATTTAAGAACTATTCAAGAAAAATTTTCCCAAAAACTATGCGTTGAAAATTGATTTTTGGAAAAAGGCTTATGGCTTCTTGGATTGGAATTTCTTGACTAACATTTTGTAGGCACTATACTTTCCCACTCAATTCATTCATTGGAACACACAACGCTTCTCAACTTTCTCCTATAGGATACTCATCAATGTGAAACCAACCAAGCTAATTAAGGGAGCTAAGGGCCTCAAACAAGGAGACCCCTTATTCCCCTACTTGTTAACCTTAGCTATTGAGGTATTGGTAAGGCTAATAAAAAAAAATGTTCAACAAGGACATTCAATTCAAATATCATGCCAAATGTAAGGGAATAAAAATCACATATCTCTCATTTATTGATGACCTAATCCTATTCTCCAAGGCTGACCCTAACTAAATCCTACTTATGACTACTCTCAACCTATTCCAATCCGTGATATGTCTTATTATCAATAAGCAATAAAGCTACCTCATCCTATCGTCCTGTGCAGAACATAATACTAGATGACTTAAACAAATCACAAGTATAAAGGCAACTAAGCCTCTTATCACTTACTTGGAAATGCCTATTGCTACAAAGAACCTTACACATATATTGGAGCGATATGGCCTCACGAGAAAGATGCAATAGTTGAGTTGAAAGGAATTAAGGAATGGACCATCTGAAAGCAGGGAATTAAAAATCAAACCTTAACCCAAATAGAAACCAAACAATCCAAATCTCGACCCACAGAATTGTACTAGACCTAGAAATAATCATGTTCTTAAATTGGTTAACACTTAGTGCAAGTAAAGACATTTTCTTTCAATGAATATTTAATTTTTCAAAAAAATTTCAATTTTATCATATTTGATACCTTAATTCTCCTTTCATCCTAGTTTGATATTCCAATATGGCTTTCTAAACATTAAGTATGACATTAATGGCTTCATCTATTATGGATTTTCTAATAACTAAATATTTATTGGGTTAACTTCAAGAAATTAAATATACTGTATTATGAATTTTATATTTATTATTTTGTACTTTTTATGACATTAGATAAAGTTCATAAATAATATTCAAATGAATTTTAACCTAAGCATATATTTAAATATGCTTTAATTTTATAAATTCAATGATTTAGAAAAATATTCGTTGTATCTTGAGATATTAAATATATTGTATTATGAATTTTATATTTATTATTTTGTATTTTTTTTACATTAGATAAGTTCCTAGATTATATTTAAATGAATTTTAACCTAAACATATATTTAAATATGCTTTAATTTTATAAATGCAATCACAAAAACTTAAACTCTATGGTTAGCACTTTGTATTTATTCTTTACTTAAATAAAATTATCCTTTCAACTTAAATTTTAAGCCCTGCCACTCTTTAGCATTTAGCAACTTGGTAACTTATAATTTTATTCTCTAAATTTTCCAAAATCCACTTATATAATTGATTAGATGTCAAATGCATTTTTTAGACAATTTCTCTCTAAGACACTTGAATTCCATATTAGTTATAAAAAAGTGATCATCAATACTAAACAAAAAGAAAATCACAAATTTTAGATTAGGAAAATGCATATAAAAAAATTAGGCTAAAAGAAAGGTTTCAAGTCCAAGGAACAAAGCATTATCCATTAATATGCACAAAGACAACTAGAGATGTTAATAGGTTGGGTTAGTCCGAACCATGGGCTGGGTGACCCGTGACCAGCCTATTTCATTATTTTTTTTAAAACATCAAAAACGAAGTCGTTTTTGATAAAATGAAGTCATTTTTTACGTTACATGGTCAACCCATGGCCTGGTCAGGCTGAAGAATTTTAGCCCGTGGCTAAAATTAGGTGGGTTGAGCCGATAATTTGACCCGAACCCGTAAGTTCAAACGCAAATAACCGAGAAATGTCATTTAGGTTTTGCTTTTGACAGCCCTAAAACTAAAAAGCAGGTGGTGCGGTTTTCTACTAATGTGAACCGGGTTCGTCCGTTTAAGAAATTACCCGACCAGACTCGCTAAGCGCTCTGCGACACAGTCGGTTTGTCGCTCTCCGAGTTTCCTCAAACCTTCTCTATTCTTCTCGGTGTCTGACTACCTTACCGTTTCATCGTGCTCGCCTGGTTCGGTCGCACACTTGCTGTCTTTCCCTCCTGTGAACTTTTGGTTGCTAATTGGTGTATTCATATATTTAAATTAGAAAAGGTAGAAAATAATGAAGATAGAGGAGGTGCAGTCAACAGCCAAGAAGCAAAGAATTGCCACTCACACCCACATCAAAGGCCTTGGCCTTGAGGTAACACTACTTCACTTTTTTCCTGTAACTTTAACGTTCTGTAAAGCACCCAATTCATGTTTATATCTTCTAATTTCATATATTTATCACTTCATTTTGATAGTGGGTTGAGTGGTTTGGTTCCAATGGAGATTGAGATTTAACATATCAAGGCATTTAGGATTGTCATATTGGAGAAATGTTGTTGACTTCTTAGGGAGATTGAGATTTAACATATCAAGGCATTTAGGATTGTCATATTGGAGAAATGTTGTTGACTTCTTAGTTTTCTTTTCCGTATTGTGAAAGAAAAAATAAGCTATAAACTGCTAGGTCCTCCAGCCCATATTCCTGGGATGTGGTTGTGATACTTTAACCACTAAGTTGTGAAGTCACATATCTAGTTTCTCTCTGTCTTTGGTTGCTTTTTGTTCTTCGGACTCCTTTAACATGGCCCTTTCTGTTTCTAGCCTAGTGGAGTTGCAATACATTTGGCTTCTGGATTTGTTGGGCAAGTTGAGGCCAGAGAAGCAGCTGGACTAGTAGTTGATATGATAAAGCAGAAAA
>JAOQMM010000171.1:7221671-7233331 GCA_027563515.1 Erythroxylum platyclados | reverse complement strand
AAAATATTCACAAGGGAACAGAATGTGATATGCCCAAAAGTCAATTCAAGGTCTTGATTGGTCCATAAATTCAATGGTTCTTGTTGGCTATCTACGCTTCCGTTTTCCTAATTCTAGTCCCCCCTTTATAGTATACCAAACAGAACAGATTCTAAGCCTAAAAGACAGCTGATTCTGACAATGAAAGCAAACTGTAGGAGACCATTTGCAATCCTCCTAGCAAAGCAGGTAATTCTGGTACAGATAGCTCCCAGAGTGTGACAGATGGTGTGGACAATGCACAAGAAAGACTTGAGCAATGTATAGCTGGCCACTATTTGTCATTCCTTTTCCCATGGTAATTATCCTCCATCTTGCAACTTACCTGTTCTATTTAAAGCGTGAATCCAGAGAACTAAGCTATAGCTAGCCTTCTTGTTCTAGGCATTGGCTTTGAGATTTTATAAATGTCATTCAAACTTGGACCTCAGTGAACATACTGGTAACATGTAGATTGCATTGTGCACGTATTAGTGCAGATTAGAGTCTAGGAAAAAAATTTATGCAAATCATATAAACAATAAATTACAAACCAAATTCAAATACTCATCACTTGCTCAGGTTGTTAGCAATCTAGATAAAACTGACATGGACTGAGTTTACTAGAATGTGTTAGATAAACAAAACTTATTCACACCAAATCAGCAAGTTAGAAAGAGTTCACTAACAGCGTGCATACAACCGACCATAATTGACCTACAGAGTTGCAAAGAGATTGACAAACAACTCAAGAATATCTATGCAGTTTATCTGCTGCTAATAATTAAGATAGATTTTTGGAAGGGAAGATGAGCATGCAGGGTGAAACTAGAATAAAGGGAACTATTTGCTAAAGGCATTATTTAAGACTCGGTCCATGTAAGAGAATAGTTGTAACCCTCACCGTCATTGCAGTATCTTGAAATGGATCCGTCAGGACAGTAACACACAATGTTAACTTCTTCCAACCCACAACGGCCACCACTTCTCTGGCATTTAGCACATTTGCCACCAAAACCAAGCCAATTAAGTGAAAAACCATCTTTCAGCAGTTTTACATAGTCAATGTCTAAAATTGTTTGATTGATCTCCCATTGATTCAAATGAACAGGTGCAGCAACTAGAAAGTCACAGGCTGTTCTAGTCCAATCCAAGTTCTTATCTCTAGGGACTAATGAAACAATGGTCTTATTTATGGGATTAGAACTGCAATTAACCACAGAACTTGTATAGTTGGCAGAAAACAAGCTACTGCAGTTATAGAAAAATAAGATATCAGCATTATAGGGGCTGAAATCAAGGGAGGACCGATCAAAGGAGTAGTTTTGAAGGGGGGTGGGGCAAGTGGTGTTAAGAACTTCCAGGTTGACCAACCGAAATGACTGGTTTTCATAACTTATGTTCTGAACCACATAATCAGCAGCAGAGGTCCTATAAATTGGCCTACCCTCCTCACAGTGAATTTTAAAACCTGGATAACCACAGAACTTAGTCCCGTTGCCATGAATATAGAAAGGGTAACTTATATTTGGACCACTACCACAGTTCTTTGGCTTGCAGGCTTCATATCTTGATTCTTCTGCTGATACTACTGAATCCACCAAGAAGTTGCTGCCCACAAGAGGAATCCCAAAAAGCAATAACAGTTTGAGACCATAGCTTTGCTGTATATCCATGTATAAGGAAAGATGAACCAAAAGAGACTCAAGAAGCATAGGAGATGTGTTGAGGCATCACATGAAACTCAAGTATAAGTAATCAACCTGGGACTAGATCTAACTTTTATAGTACCCCGATCCTCTCCTCTCTTTCTACTTAGATGTTCCTGGTGACCTGATTTGTATCACTTTCTGTTTCAGTCAAGCTATTGGCAGGATGACAATGAAGACGCAAGTAAATTCCACTCGTTTGCGTTTTCTCTCAAGAGACTTTTTTTATATTTTAAATGCATTCACAACCAAGTGTTATAAAATCAGTCTTCGTGGAAGACATTGTTTATGAATTATGATGGCATAATCTACAACTGTGGAATGTAGGTTTCAGAATACAGATGCAAGTATATTCTCCCATGGGCGATATAATCAAAAATTAAAAGCAAATTAGTCTATGAGATGGCATAGTTAATGCGAAAAAGGCATATAAACATGTCTGATGTTTTGTCATTTCAACAAAGTAGAAACTTTTGGTCAAAGTATTGAATCCTAACTGGTACGGGGCAAGTTGGTCTTTCATCAATAGTATTTAATACATAAAATAAAAGAGAACTTGGTGAATTAAAAAACCAAGTTGTTATCAAGCCGTGTATAACAATTTAATCATCTTGTCAACTTTGTGTGAGTGGTGATGACTGTTTTATTCCTGAAACAGTCAGTGAGACATCACTTGAAACTTTCTGGCAAAATTGCTGTCATCTTCAGCCTATGGTTGGTTTTTACTCGGCATCAAACAAGCACGAAACGGAGCAAGAAGCTTATTTGACCTTAGTTCCTAAGACCAACAGAAAAGTAGGTCCGGGACGAATAAGCCGATTGGACTAGTGAGCTACTAAAAAGGGTGTGAGATAGGATTTGAGATAAACTGCTTGAGACGTTCAAGACGAAGACAAGCACGAGGCCGAAAGTTAGAACATGCAGTCTAATTTCCCATTGAGGACAAAAATAGGGACATAGATTACACCTAGTAACTCCTATCATAAAGCATGTGATCACATGAACTGTATCTCTCAGTTTATCTTCAGAATAAAGTGACAAGATTGAGGGACAGAAAAAAGATCAAGAATTATCAGTCTGTGACAACTTATTTTAGGTTTAGATCATCTGTTCTCGTTATCCTATTTTTATCTCGTTTTATAAGTATCCATCTATTCATTTTTTGTGAATTCTATTTATTAGATGAATGATACTCGTAAAATAAGATAAGAACAGAATAATGAAAATAAGTGATCTGTTCCACTTATTTTAGCCTGAGAATTCATTACCTACTTCACGGACATCTCTTCAAAAGTGAAACACCAAATTAGTTCAACTATTGTATACTTCTAGACTATAATCTATAATTGACTAAGCAACAACCAAAAAGACATAAAGATCGTCAACTCAACAGTAGTACAAGATTTGAAAGCATCTTAAGCGGCTACACCTGTAAAAGAAGAGGACATGTACTTTCCATTTTTCTAAAAGATGATCATGTTTTTGTTGATTTGAAAGTTTGAAATCTAAATCTACGTTAATTATTTTATAGCCAAAAATTATAAATGATCTGAAAATCTGTTTTACTGTGTATAAATTCACATAAAACCAGACACTGGAACAAGATGCATAGAGTTTTAAGTTTTGCATTTTTTATATTTTTTCAGGGATAGATACCCCCTAAGACTAAGAGAGATTTTTAATCTATAGGATAGGATAGGAGCTGGACATGATTACTGTCTTAAGAAGTTGAAAGCAGCGACAGCCATTACCCTGCGCTGGCAATTTTGACCTACACTTTGCCTGTCTCTGTTTAGATGCTAATCACTGCACCATTTCCTTTTCAGTTCATGAATAAATCATAACTCATAATCCATCTCTTCCAAACACCAATAATTATAAGATATAATAAATTTTTCCTATAATTAAAAAAAAAGACTTTTTAAAAATCTAAAAAATTCCTTTTAAATTTTAATTTTTTATTAAAATATTTCTTAAATTTCAGTTAAAAATAACATAAATGCATGTTATATGAATATCATATAATTTTAAATTTTTATAGGGAATTTAAAATATAAGTGATTTTTTTTAAATTGATGCTCACGCATCAGGTGACGTAATCATGTTGTAAAGGGAAACAAACAAGTGTAGATGTTTGAGACAACTAGAGCTATTCTCCCGATAAATCTAAACAACTAGGAATTTAAGGCTTTAACTATTTTGGTAGTTACTAGTCCTATCATTCGTTAAACTCTTACCTAATTAAGTAAATTATGTTCCAGGTAGTGGAAGCTTTTAGCCGCCACAACCGACACTACAAGTACAAACTCTGCGTTTGGGTTCCCCCACAAAAACAAAAGCCGTGGTCACGATGAAACCACATCCTTAAAAGAGGACAGATCTTTTGTTCCACGGCTGAAAACTCTTTTGCCTTTAAAAGAACTGGTCTAATAAGGCAACCCTATCCTAATCGGACACGGTAAAGATTTTCTGGAATCTTCTTATGTGAACACAAGCAGCCCAACATGACACACAACTTGCAAGAGCACATGGATAAGACAAGTGGCTGCTGTCACTGCCATCAATCATTACCAGACCCTCGCTCTAGAGAAAACAAGTAAAAACTAAACAACCATAAAACTTTGCATGTACTGAAGAAGATGACTTACTGGTCTTGCAACTCCGAGAATGAGGACGATCGGGGCAGTAACACTTGAATTGGAACATACTGCTGTTGAAACCACACCTGCCACCACTCTCCTCGCATTCGCTACATTTGGTTGCTGTCCAAGTCAACATAAACCCTCTCTCCAGTGCGCGTTTCAGCATCATTTCACCACCTTTCGGCCGGTCCTCTTCCAAAGTCACGGGAGCTTTCACCACATTTGGACACTGCTTTAATGCATAACTCAATAAGGGATCGTTTTCCAACATTGCAATTGCCGAATCGTTTCTAGTATTATCACCATAACAACCGATCTTGTATCTCATAAGTTCAGTGTCATTGAATACCATCGTTTTGTTGCAATCCCAAAGCAAAAGGAACTCAGTTTGGTTAGCAGACAAGTTGAAACGGTCTTCAGGCAGAGACATGTTTTGAATTGGACGAAAACAAGAGTTGCTGCCGGCAAAAACAGCTTCGTTTGAGACACGAACAGATTGGTTATGGTAGAAGATTCGGTGAATTACATAGTGATTGCCTTCGATTGGGAGGATTGGCTTGCCATTTCTACTACATAAAACCTCGAATCCAGGATAGCCACAAAAGGGTTCTTGCTGGTCTCTGATATAAAATGGAAAACTGATGTTTTGGCCGTCACCGCAGCTTTTAGGATTGCAGGCCAAGTACTGTGAATCTACACATGAGACCTTTTTAGGACGTAAAACCGTAGTGACAATTAAGAGAGTTAATAATGGAGAAATGCGTGGTGAGCAGAAGATCATCAAAAGATTGGGCATCTGTGAGAGAAGAGGAAGCACAAGAGACGAGGAGGACGATGGTAATATGATAAGAGAAGGAAAGAAAGAGTTGATTTTATGAGGATGAGTTTATATTGACATATCATAGAAGAGTCTTCGTCTGACCAATGACCAACTGGAGCATGGAATGGAAGAATGGGATTGCGCACAATGTGCCTTAAATGTTGACTATTGATTTTAATTAAGACAACGACGGATGTTGGGACTTGGGACTCGGTAAGAAAACTGATGCCCGTTGACTTCACGAGCCTTTAAGTTCCAATTTAGAAGTATCGTTATTAGGCCAATAGTATACCTTATTTCCCAAATTTAATCTTTTCATTCTATTTTGGTCCTTCTTTAATAGGAAAAATGTTCGAATTTGCCCCTCAACTTTAATATTAAGTGTACTTTAATCTCCAAACTTTTATGTTTGCCAATTTAACTTTCAATTTATTAAAATTTCTTATTTAACTCTTATTTTATCGATAAATGAATTTTGAAGTACTCTTTTCACTTATATTATGTGGATTTAAATAAAAAAGATACTAATTAGAATATTTTAATATTTTAACAATCAAAATTATCATCCCTCCCTTCATGTTTTTTCTTAGCCTTGTGTTTTCAACCTTGTCCTCTCTCTCTTTACATTAATTGATTTAGCACCATTATTCGACTAATTTTCAAGCTTTCCGTTATCGAGTATCTTCTTTTCTCTCTTTCCACGGTCTACCGTCTTCCTCTAAGTTAACAAAGGTAAACTTTAAATCAAGGTGTTTTCATATTCAAATGAGTGAAACATCACTTGGTTTTGGAATTTAAAGAATACTTGTCTCTAATAGAACAAAATTAAAAAAAAAAGGAAGTTGAACTAACAATGAATTTCATTTAGATTAAACTTCACCTCATCAAATCCATTTGCACTCCATGCACATTTATTGGAGTGCTTATATATTCTTATCTAAGGGTCTCATCAAAAGCATTGAAGGAGTAATAAGGAAGTTTTTATATGATAAGTGTAATGTGAATAAGTTCAACATTAAATTCAAATTGTCATAAGTATACAAAAGTAAAGAGGAGGGGGGTTTTGGAATTACCCCTATAAGTGTCAGTAATAAAGTGCTGATGGCTAAAAGGCTCTGGTGAGTGCTTGTAGATAACGAATCCTTACGGATGAAATGGATGCATAGTTATATATTAAAGGGGGGATAGTATTTGGTTCTTGCAAATAAAGATAATCACTCATGGTTCACCAATCAATTGCTTAAAATTAGAAGCTTAATAAAGCTCAAGGTGGGTTATAAAATTGGTAATGGGATCTCCGCTTTCTTATGGTATGACTATTGGATAGGGCATGAGTTGCTAATTAACATTGAACAAGCTTTTCAAGTACTTAATCATTTTCCAACTCAATTTAAAGTGTATTTATGGATTGAAGAAGGGCAATGGACAACTTCTCTAGGTAATTGAATCATCTAATCCCACCTTGCTTTCCAAATATTGAGGTAAGGAATTGTTAAACAAGGAAAAATGAATTGAATGGCAAGCTCATTAATAGGGCTTGTTCATTAATAAGCTCATTTGGAATTAGAATCTTTTGCCTAGAGACTCACTTCTATTATGGTTGGCAGCTAAAGGTAGGTTCAATACTATTGATAAATTACACTTCTTATTGCTCTAAAGCACTTGCATTCTATATGGTTTGGTGGACGAAACACTGCCTAATTTATTTTTTGAATATAACTAATTAATTATCCTATGGAATTGAGTTAAAGCCCTCTAAAATAGGGATTCAAACGTGTCAAGGATTTTGGAAATTATTCAATGGCTAAAGTAAAAACAAAACAATCCTACTAAGGGGGATCTAGTAACTTGTCTTGTTAGACTTAGTACTTGCATATGGACAATATTTATGTTAAGAAACAAAAGTCAATTTAGGTAACAAGAGTTGCAAATCGACACTACCTTATATTTGGCACTCCTTTGCATAAGGGATCGATTAATGTTTTTGTTATGTAACAAAAATAATCAAATGAGTTGGCCGATTAAACATGCATGGAGAATCATATAACAAGCTCTCCTAATTTATATATAATTTCAAAGGGTTCAAAATAAATTAGGTAAGGTAGAAGCAAGATTATGCCAACCAATATCCCGATAAAAGAGAATAAAAATCTAATTCTATTCACTATCAGACATATAAGAATAGAAAAACTAAGGTGATGTAAAGGAAGCTTGCTATCAATTGGAGCTGGGGGATGATTTGGTGATGATCATAAGGAGAATATAGGAGTTTTGTTAAGGAAATTTTCTAATTTTTTTTAGGCAGATGATATGTAAAGCCATAAAAACCTAATCCATTCAATATTGGGCATCTAAGAGATATAACTATAAGGTGTGGTAAAGAAAGCCTATCATCAAATAAAGTTAGAGTTGAAGAGGGTGGAGCTCACAGTACCAATCTATGAGCATTGTTGTTGGAATTCTTTACAACATTTCATAAACAACAGTAAAAGGAACAAGGAAATTTCAAATGGCTGATTGAAGTTTCCAGACTCTATTTTAGGACCCGTGGATTGTTTCATGATTACCAAGTGCATCCTATTATCGGATTCACTTGGTATTTATAAAATGGAGAGCATTTGGTACTCAATTTGTTCTATACAGAGTGATGTTGTGCAAAATATGGTGACTAACTTAATGTATCTCCTTAATTCTTCTAATTCAATGGAAATCTTTAATTTTTCCCCAAAAAAAAAATTTTGGAGAGTGATGACATTGATTATATCTAGGAATTTGAAGCGCAAAATCTAGATAGTTGTTACAACATAAATAGTGCTCATGTATTTTATGTAGATTGGTACTTGCTTACAAGTAATTTTGTCTTTTAAAGGGTGAATTGGAAATGGAGAAAACGTTTTGTTAGTATAGGTGTATTAGTATACCACCACATGCATGACTAAATTTATTTAACTTACTGTCTTAAATCATTAAAGTTATTATATCTAGAGGGAGATAAACTGATGTTTGATATTTGATTGGTATGGTTTTTATCAACCATAATCTACAATGAATCTTCCAAATCAACTGGCAGAAGTCGTAGTTAAAAGCAATATGATGAGAAAATTTTTATCGATGTGAAAGTCAAGGCCCTTTGGTCATTTCTTAGACCAACAACAATCTTATAAGAAGATTTTATAAATATCCTAATTATGAGGTCGGTTAATTATTACTGATAAAATGGTTGTAAATAAACTCTTTTACATTATTATAGAAAGGCAAATGTAATTTTTTCAGTTAGGTAGATAAAGATTCCAATAAAAAGGTGAAATCAATTATAAATAAATTAAGAGTTAATAATAAAGGTAGGATCTTGAGAATAAGAAGTTAAAGATAGTAAGTGCATCAATAATATACGTGATCTACATAGAGAATTGAAATAAGTAAAAGTCGCATTGAAATTTATAATATCTAAGGCAAGAGGATTGCAGATGAAGATAATTTATTATAGAATATGTGATGTAATATTTGTAGTTATATTTATAGCTCTCCTCAATGAAAAGTTGAAGAATATGAAATTCATAAACTTTGGTGTTAAACCATGGTAATTTATTAGGAATGTTTTGTTAGATTGAAAATTTCTTGTAAGTCATATGAATTAATATATTATCGACTTTTCTAGTTATTTAAGCCTACGAGATGAGAGTTAACGTCAAACTTCTTTTGTATACACAATATAAAAGAAGATAATATTTGCTAAGGTATTGGGATTTGCTCATTTGGTTCCATTAATTATCTATTATTTAAGTCATAAAATAGGAAGAAGAAAAAAGAGAAGATAGTAACTATTAGAGAAGATATCTTACCAAAAACTAGTACACCATATAAAAGCAATTATCATCATCATGAATGATCTTAATCATATATAAAAGGCTAATTTCAATAACAAGTAATTCCAATAACATCTTCTTTTTAAACAAATTCATCTTCTAGTTGTAAGCTAATTCTAATAGGAAGTAAGTATCATTTAACCAACTCTAAAATATAAGGAACAATTTGATAATTAGGTTTAATGCCAAATAACTTCCATCATAACAATCTGAATCAATAATATAATTCACAATAATCAAATTTTATAACAATTCAAAATGGAATAACAGACAATCAAGTTTGACTTGAGTTCAAGGTCAATTCCATAAGCCTTCTTCTCTTTACATCACTCTCATTAATTAAGGTTGATGTAGTGATGCTATTCCCTTCATTTTATTGCAATCCTCTAATTTGAAAGCTAATTTTAGTTTGAGAATTATATTTTACAATAATGGATCTTTGAGAGTTTCCTTGTCTCAATATCTGAATATTTTCTCTATGATGTTTTCTCTATGTTGCTTATATATGACAATATTAATGATTATTTAGTATGACTGCATAATTTCAAATAGATACTAATATAGCATAGTTTCGTATGTAAGTTAACTTACATGGTACTCAATTTGATCCAATAGACTTATTGACGTGTAATCCCTATCCACTAACACTTCTCCCCCTGTCCTTATCTCTACCTTTACCTCTATCTCCACCTTTGCATTTTCACTCTACCTCTTCCTCTTCCTTTAACCATTGTTTGTGTACTTTCATGATCTTCACAATTCTCCTATCTAATCACTTCATATGAATGTGTACTATTTATTGATATAATATATGTTAAATTTGTAAATTAAGCTCCTTCACTTTAACTCCTCACATTGGTGCTGGATGATCCTGACACCTATATAAACATTGAATGATTAAAAAAAACGGTAATAAAAAACCAATTTAAAAATCAAAGTGAAATTTCTTACGTTTGTTGCATTTTTGCATGATCTTTCATTGGGCCCTTGTTGTCCACATATGGTGTACGTCATCCTTCTTCCATGTTTGGTAGCTTTTCCTATTTTAAGTTGCTTAAATCTCTCTCCCTTTTTTTCAGGTTGATTAGGCATTCTCCTTATTGATGGTAGCTTAATGACTTCACATTTAGGCTAAAATCTTGGTCCATTAAATGGCTTTATTGAGTACATATATGTTTGTATATATCTCTCCTTGCTATAACATATGTCAATGTATTTATCTAGATTAAATGACTGTAATAAATTGTAGCCACGACATAAAGATGAGGCATCCTTGTCAGATCCTAGTATCTATACGTATAAGTACAAATACTAATTCTCATATAAAATCTAAATAATCCCTGCTCAACTTTATACCTATTAGATCCATTCCAATTAATAAAGCAACTAAGGCTTTCTCTTTTATTCTTGTCTAAAGTAGTCAAAACTTTTGGTAATATATTATGATCCTTTTTCTCCCCAAAACACCTTTCTATATGCATGCTTTTTATGACCATCTTTTTAATATGCTCCGACATGCTAACAATAAGCTTCACCCTAGTCTCTGAGATCCAACTGTTGAAAGTCTCCCTAATATTATTATCCACATAATCACATTTAGCTTAAATACTAAACTATATCTTCCATCATGTTTCCTTAGGATATTCTAATAGATTTTGAACACAACATGGCCTCAATTCATTTAGAACACGAAATTGATCATTGAAATCAGGGACAAAGGTGCCTTTGGCTATCCTGCAAAACTAAAACTTGAGAGTGTCTCCATCCCATCTTTGCCTCCAATTAGCATAAATGTGCTTTGCACACATTCTATACTTAACATTAGGTAGCCAGTCTTTATTTGCATTAAGAAGACTAAATAGAAATAATACCAATTAGAATAAGAAATAACATAAAATACACAAGCATATATAAGTAACAGTATAAGAACATACATTTTGCATGTTAAATATGAATATGAACACACTATCATTTTCAGGTTATAGATCTAAAACTAGAAGCTCTTAGAACCACTTCCATGTTTATGTACATTCAACATCAACCACACCCTAAATAATAGGAAACATTTAACTATTTTCATCCCTTCCAAGAATGGCCACTAACTTTCCTTTACATATCCCTTTTAAGAAATATCCATCAATTCCTATTATTGGTCTATAACTTTCAATCCAATCCCTTTTACAAGCATTGAAACAAATACAAAATATTTCAAACACTCTTTTACCATTAGCATTAGTTATTATTCTGACTGCCCATGTTTTATTCTTCACTTACTTACTATACCCCTTCAATTTAGCAAATTCTTCTACATGACACCTATGCATCATCTTAATGACAATAATCTTTTCTCTTTTACAAGTATTAAAACTCATGCCTACTTTTAACTCCTTCAATAATAAGGCCTTTAAGTTTGCCACCTTAATGTTTAGTTGTCCTTCAATCTTATCCTTGTAGTGGCTTGCAATCCATTTAGATAAGATGAGCTTGTAATGTAACACCCCAAAACATACCCTAATTGGAATTAGTAGAATTGAATGTGGATTAAATGGTTTAATTGAGATTAATTGGAGAAAATAGTGAATAATAGTGAAATTGAGTAGTTGTG
>JAOQMM010000171.1:7172333-7182549 GCA_027563515.1 Erythroxylum platyclados | reverse complement strand
ATCTCCAGCTCCATAACTAGTAATTAACCAGTCGTGGCTAAGCGATGCAGAACCAATTCCGTGACTATATGCCTGAGGGTACCATATGGTGAAGACGTTAGTGATGGGCTATGTCGTGTAAGAAATTCATGACATTTTTGATCCCGCCACTATTTATTTGAAAAGCGATTTGAGAAACTTGATTTCTGGAAGTATATATATATTTCATATTAAATATTGAATTATATGAATTGAGATGAATTTGTTTTAGGGAGGTTTAAATATTTAAATATGATTTGAATAGAAATTCTAATACTCACTAAGCTTGTTTAGCTCACACTCTCTTTATAGTTTTTAAATGAAACCTCTCAGGTGCACGCTCAGGGGCTTCAGCAATAAGGACTCCACCTCACGACCAGTCAACTTCATCACGTACCACTGTGTAGGCATTTTTGCCTTGTAAATGTTTTTGGGAACATTTGCATTTTCATGAATATGTTTTGGACTACATTTTTTGTAAAGAACGCACATATATGAATGTTCTAAAGTTAAATGCATGAATACATCTAAGTTTATTTTTAAGATTATTAAAGTGATTGTTGAGATTGCTTGTGAATGGACTTAAAGTCCAAAATTTGTAGTAAGGATTTTGAGATAATTATAAAAGTGTTATTAAACTTTTAAAGAGATTTGAAAATTTTGGGAAGGTCAAAATACAGTCATTGTGCTGCTGAAATTTTGTAATAAAAATGATTTTAAAAAAACTTCACTGCTTATATCTTTTTATGATGCATTAAAGCTTTTCGATTAAAAAAGAAATAGACTTAGTTCCACAGGAACTTTTTAGTTGGATCGAATATCGACCGGAAGGTCACCGTGGGGTGTCGGGCAGGTCGCTTAGTCATTTCAGGATAGGGGTATGTCAACAAGAACAACAATACACATTGAGAGATGCTTAAATGTGATCCTTGACTTCGATTTCACCTCTGAAATAGAAGAAGGAAGGTTAACCCTCTATAGATCCCAAACAAGTGATGTTTCTGCCCCTTCTCGTGTTCCAAAAATGATTCATCCTTCATTGGGCCACTCAAATGTCTATTTATGTGAAAATTTAGGGTTCTACGAAGATGCACGGTTGGGTGCACGGTTGTGCATCAGTAAAATAATGCATCTTTCGAAATTGTGCACAATCGTGTAATTGGATGCACAGCTGTGCATCTTCCACTACATGGTGAATTCTTCATTTCTTGCATTTTCTTGCCTCATCTTCACTCTAATCCATTTCCTTCTTATTCCACAAAGACAAATGAGTTTGAAATCAAGATAGTCATCTCAAGTAATGTGCTTTTAACTCATTTTAGCTCTTGAGCTTCCAAATTGTACCTAATACCAAATATGAACTAAAATAAGTATCTTAAGCATTTCACAACAATAATCATTAAGTATTAAGGAGTGAATGTATAAACAATTAAGCACACATTAGCAAGCATGTGTTGAATTTTGCTCCACACTCCTTTAGAATAACTACATAGAAAAAATGGATGATTTCTATCTTCTTCAACCTCTCTGCATAATACACATATTGAATCATTTGAGCCAAACCATCTGCTTTTAGTCCTAAGCTTATTTTTAATGACAATCTAAGTGATTATTAAGGCTTTAGGATTTAGAGTAAGTTTCCATAGGAGATTATGCTAAGGAACTTATACTGATCTGCTAGTAAGAATTCTATGACAAGAGTTTTTTAGATCCCTTCATTCAGGTTAGGAGTCTAGATGATGATATCTTCTTTATTCTCTTCAATCAGTTGAGGTAAATGTTCAGCAAGTGAAGAGTATCCTCTAAACTTTCCATACTAGTCACCATTTTAGATTAGAGATGATACTTTGGAATCCATAGGAATTATGTTCCTCAACTGAATAATATCAGGTCTTTGTATAAGAGGGCTTAAATCTGACCGATTGTCGACCCAAACTCATTAATTTTCACCATATCCCAACTTATGTTTGATCCAGGGGTAGATCATATTTCTCAAATTTAGCAATTGATTAAAGATATAAGAAAATTCTCTTGTGTTTGTAATCTGCCAAAAGTTCAAATTTCTAAGATAGTATTCATAGACCCATTTGGTCCAAAGGGCCTTTTTGTCTGCATAAAGTCTCTATATTCTCTTGCATAATATAACCTTTTGTATTGTTGAAATAGATATGATTCCCAATCCACCTTGTTTCTTTAGTGTGGTGACTTCACTCCATTTAACCTTTGCCTTTTTGGAATTCTCAGTTTTTCCAGTCCAGAGGAATGCTTTCACAATTCTATCAATCTCCTTAATGACCTTCTTTAGCAATACAATATGAGCTATCCAATGTAAGTGCAAACTACTGAGAATAAAAATAATGTGTTTAAGTCTAATAGTATATGCAAGGTATCCGTTTTGCCATACATTAACCTTGGATTTTATCTGTTTAAGAAGAGGAATACAATGAAAGAATTTAGGCTTGGATGTAGTGATAGGCATACTAAGGTAGCTGAAAGGGGTGGGATGCACATTCAATCTGGTAATTCTGTTGAGCTCTGCTTGGTTTCTCACATTTGATGAAATATACAAGCTACTTTTATTAGTATTAACCTCTAATCCAAACCACTTTGAGAACAATTCCAAGATTTAAAGCATAATGTTAATGGAATGAGAAACTAGACCACATAGATGCATGAGATCATCTGCATAAATCAATTGAGTTAATATAATTTCTCTACATTTATGGTGAAATTGGAAATTGCTATTGCAGGATGTGAATTTGTTTAGTAATTTGGACAAGCCCTCCATTGCTAAGGTGAAAAGATAAGGGGATAGGGGGCATTTGTCTTATCCCCCTTACATTTTGAAAGGTTTAGTGGGAATTCCATTTACCAGCATACTGAGAGAGGATGATTGGATGTAAGTCATGATCCATTTCACAAACCTTATAGGTAGATCCATTGCTTGAAGATAAATTTGAATAAAGCTCCAACTGATTGTGTCAAATGCTTTATAAAAGTCAATTGTCATTAAGCAACTTTTGATTATCTTCCCTTATGTATATTCCTTTAAAAATTCTTGTAAAAGTAAAATGTTGTCACTTATATTTCTCTTAGGGATGAAGGCACTTTGGAAGGGATTTATGATATCATTCAGCATATTCTTAAATCTTTCAGCCAAGAACTTTGCAATGAATTTGTAGATTGTGTTGTAATAGGAAATTGTTCTTAAGTCAGCCATATTTGAAGAGTTTTGCTTCTTTGGAACTAAGCAAATGTAGGTGTGATTTATCTCTTGAAGCATTTTCAAGAATTAGAAGTATTCCTAAATAGCTTCAGTGAATAATATGCCAGGGACATCCCAAGATTTTAAAAAAAAAAACAAGCTGAGAACCCATTAGGACCAGGTGCTTTTAATATGTGTAAATTGAATACAACTCTTCTAACTTCCTGTTCTGAGAATGATGAGACCAGAGACTCTTTGTGAACTTGGCTGATTGAACATTCAAAAACTCTTTTCATATTGTAAGTAGGCTGAGTTGTCTCCTCGGATCCCATCAGTTGAGTGAAAAAGTTTCTTGCCAATTCTTGCAACTCTTCCTGATCTGAGTGTCTAACCCTCTATTGTCATATAATTTTGCAATTTTATTCATATTCCTTCTAGAGATTAGAGAGGAGTGAAAGAATTTTGTGTTGGAGTCTCCATCCCTCAGCCAATTAACTCTAGCTTTCTGTTTTAGGATTGAGTTGTGAAAATTAAAAACCTGTCGATATTCCTTTGACCTTTGCAATTCAGTCAACCTTAATACTACATCTTATGGGGAGTTAAAGCAATTCTCCTGCGCTTGTTTCATTTCTTGCTTAAAGGCTATGAGGTTTTGATTTTTTCCCTTAATAAAATTTTTTAGTGTAACTCTTACCAATTTTAGTTTCTGCATTAGTTGATAAGCTTTAAACCTTTCCCCTCCTTAAATCTAACGTCTGCAAATTAGATCCATGAAACCTTCCATTTGTGAGATTCCATTAAAAAATCTAAATGGGGACCTAAACTTTTTGTTTTCTTTCATGTTTTGTATCAACATATAAGAACGGTCTGAAAACAAGTTTTCACCAAAATTCACATAAGAATGAGGGAACAGGTTTACCCAAATTGAGTTAACTAGGATCTATCGAGCTTCTTTCTAATATGCATACTGCCCTGTTGCTTATTTGACCAAGTGAAGAGCATGCCTATTGAATTAAGATCCATCAAATCCACTTTACTTAGGAGGTTTGTAAGCTCTTTGGTATATCCTAGAGAAAAAATTTTGCCCCCATCAACCTCTTTTGAACTTAATTGCAATTGAAATCCCCACCTGCAAGCTATGGATTCTAGATTTTAGTTTGTAATCTATGCAGATCCAACCAAAGTTTATTTCTCTAAAAACCAAAATTGGAAGCATAGATTAGTGTCAGATCAAAACTCAGATTTTGATCCCCATATGACATTTCAAGTGGATATATTAGTCACTTTTGTTAACAACTTGAACTTCAATCATATTTGAATTGTAGAGGAAAATTATCCTCCCATTATAATGGGATTGGTGGTTTGAAATAAGCTTCCAATTAGCAGCCAAAAACTTAAGGCCATTGAGTAATTGAGGTTCTTTTATTTCGGTTTCAAAAAGGCCTACTAAGCAAGGCTGCTTGTCTTTCACTACCTCCTTTACCATAAAACTTTTGAGATAGTCACTGAGCCCGCTAGTATTCCATACTAGGACTGCCATTTAGGGGAATTTCCCCTTTGTTTTTGTTCTTGCCCTTCTTCTTTGCAAATCTTCTTCTAGAGTTAGCAGACTGGATTTTATATTTGTCATTCTCACCCTGGTTTTCATAATGCACATCTATTTCTTTATTCAAAATAGTTAGGATTTCAGCATTGTGCTCATTTATTCCAGTCTCATTTCCCTCAATTTTCCCTTTTTCCATCACAGTGAGAGGGTTCTTTAGCATTACATATTCAGTTATTTTCCCTCTAGTTGCATCAGTTACAGCAAGATTATCGTTATATTCCTCTTGTTGCTTGTCAATGTGCTCAATCCCCATTATTCCCTCTTACCATCCAATTTTAAACACTTTGCCAATAAGTACCCATTTCTTGGTGGAGTTACTAGGTTCCTAAGGGTAGGATATTAAGAAGTCTTCTCCAACTCACCATTTTCCACAAGACTCATTACCAGTAAGCTATCTTGCAGTGTTGAGTTCTTCTATATTTCTATACATAATTTAGCATAGCCAATCCTACCCCTGCTACTTTCCATTTTTGGAATCTTCTTTCTCGCTTCTGGTTTGTTTCTACTTTTATCCAGACGACTGAATCCACCTCTTCTAGGGTTTCAACCCTGACGGAAGGCCTTCTCAAGGCCTTGCAAATGATTATAGAAAAAGGGAATCATCTACAACACGAGAAGACTTCCCAAGCCTCTCTAGAGAATCTCTTCTCACTAAACCTGGAGAACTAGGAAACCAGAATATATCTAAAGAAATTACAAAAGTTGAGAAAAATGTGGAAGTTTCTCACCCTTCTAGAACTTGGAGGAACAATTTGTACAATATTTATTAAATTTAGCCTAGAAATTTAGAAAGGATCTCATAGAAAACGTCATTTATTAGAGCTTTATTCAATTTTACCCAAAAGATATAATTTCTTGTTGGTTATTGTCCTAAGTGAAAAAGTTGGAAAACATAATTCAAATCTGACTGATTTTTCAACTTAATGAAATCATTCGTTATTGGAACTAAGATTAAACTAGTGGATTTCTGATTTATTAGAAAACATAATGGTATTAAAATCTCCTAAGGTAAGCCATGATGAACTAATGCTATTTCTTATTGACAGTAGATCTAGCTTCTTGTGTATGGTCATTTGTTCGAAACATAAAAAAAGTAACCTAAAGAATGTGATTTGAACCAAGGCATTTAACTTGAAGATTGATAAACCGGTCAGATATGGAGATCTTTGAAACTAAAACTTTGACAGGGTTGAAGCATACTAAAATGCAAATTGGAAACTTTCGTGATGGTTGTTCTTTGCCACTTAGTTATATGTGCCATCTTTCACTTAGTTTTATGTGTTCTCTTTCAACATTCAAAATCCCAATTGCTGGTGGATCTTCTTTCTCCGCACTTTGAAGTTCTTGCGTGATACCTCGACAGATCTTAAGTCTTTTGATGATAACAGAAATTATTTTGGCAATATAATTCTTTTAAAATTATGAAAGGATGGTAGTGATGGTCATATCAATAATTCCTTTGGTTCCTAAGGCATTGAATGAACATGGTCAAGAAAATGGCGATGGGCATGAATTTACCAAAGGTATATATTTGTTAAGGCACTATGTTGTAACACTTGGGTCAGTAGTAGTTAGCATAAGAGTTTTAAGGGTGAGGGTTCATGAAAGAGGCTCATGCATCATTTACATGTGCAATTGTTGTTGTGTGTAGCGTATTCCAAACTTGATCAAATTGCAATTGTTGCGAAAAGTGCCAAAGGATATGACTTTTTTGGAGAATGAATAATATTGGTGTTTATCATCAAATTTGACAACATAAGCTAATTAAAAAAAAAGTGCAGAACCTACGTTGGTCTCATTCGTAGACAACATATTAAATCCGAAAGCAGAGATGTCTCACACGAAATAATCAAACAATACGAAGAGAACGTCAACAAGAGTAACCGGTATTTCGACTAACATAGCAATTAGAACGCAGTAATTTCCAATAACAATATCAATTCTGAAAACAATAGCAAGAATAGAAAATATCCCGACAAAGAGCAAACATAACAACATAAATTAATTAAAAAATTAAATTAAATTACTAAATTAATTATTTATTATCAATAATTGATACTAAATAATTGAATATATAATATGAAATTAAATTATTCATAATTATTTTTAATAATTAATATTAAATAATTAAATAATATATATCTAGTTAATAGTAACTCATGTTATGAAAAAGAAAACAAAAATCACTTTTATGATTTTTATAAGTTATGAAAATTAGAAGAAACTAAAAAAATAGGTTTTTACTAAATTTGGAAATGAAAACAAAAATATAAATATAAATAGAAGGGCTAAATTCATAGGACCCCTTGAAGTTTGACAAATTATCACCTTAGTCTACCATTTTTAAAAACTATCAAATGTCACCTCTGTGTTTTAGTTAATATATCTTCCATCCTACTACTATCAAGTTATCCTTAAAATTCATATTTGTAGACACAAAAACGATATCATTTTGAAATTTAGAATTCGCTAGACTCCTTGTAGTTTGGCATGTTATCAATGGATCCCTTGACATTTAAAAACTATTAATAACCCCTATATTTTTTTAAAAACAACATCATTTTTAATGGTATAAATAGGTTTTTAACAATAACTTGAGGATAGGGGAGGCGGAAGTTATATTATCTAAGACATAAGGGTGATATTTGATAGTTTTTAAAAATGAGGAACTAATGTGATAATTTGTGAAAGTCTACAAGAGTCATAAGAAATTAACCATAAATGAAAACCCAGGTACCCCACAAATACTACGACAGAGCAATCATAAATGAAGCTCAAACAGAGAGAGATATATCAGTATCTTGTTATTAAGCTGATTTCAAGTGGAATTCAATTACTTTCCAAAGTCCCAACTTCAACCGAGAAATCAGAGAAAATTAAAAGAAAAAAGAACAGCTTTACATAAAAAATACCAACTTTTCAGGAGAATACTCTGAAAGCACACAATTGCTCCAAGCACCATATACAAGAACACAAAATTAAAATTAGCAATTCCTACCCATAGAACTATTAAAAAAAAAGAAACAAAAAGAGGGAAAAAAAAGAGTAAGAAAAGCTTCAAACTTTAAGCTTACCGTTGATATGTGTGCAATCCCAAGAGAAAGAACGTGCAACGGTAGTTTTACCCTCCCGAAAACCCCAGATTAGCGTGGAAAGAACAGAAGAAGGTGCAAATCTCGAAGTTGAATTTGGATTACTTTCTAGCTCAATCAAAGAAAACTCATTATTCTCCTTCTTTTAGAGGATAAGTAGGAAGCACGCCACCACAGACACTCTCTCCCTTTCCCCTTGAGATGAACAAAAAGTGAAGAATCCAGAGAAGATAAACATAGAAAAAGTGTAGGGTCCAGAGATCAAAACAGTAACTAAAAGCAGAGATATGTTGTTTCTAGCTGGAATAGGGAGGAGGTAGAAATCGAATTATTTTTGACTGTTCATTTCATGCAAAATTTAAAATTTCTAAAGAACCTAAAACAGTAAAACTAGTTGGTCCAACGGTGTGACGGGTATGAACATTGAACACAGTACATGTGCGAAGAAAAAAAAAACATAAATGCTGCAATGTCGGCAAGTTGCCACGTGGACTTACAACGGCTACTTCGTGTTTGGGCATTTGGGACAGGTGTCACGCGCTGACGAGGATTGGGGCATCTGACGGTGGGGATTAAATTGACGAGAGTGGTTGATGCAGAGTGGGATGCGCGTTTGGAAGGGAAGCAGGCGTTAGTTGCATTTTGGTGGGTGACGGTCGGTTCGGTTTGGAGCTTGAACGCTGTTTACCGTTCCTTTCCCTTCCCTTCCCCGCGGTTGTGAAGTGAATAGATGAAGTGTTTAGGGATTACGGCAGCGTCTAATCCGTGTGCTAAAGCAGTCCTCCTCTTCCAAGTGGGATATGATACACTATATCGATTAACCAGTTATTACACTATTTTATTAAACTTTATATGCATATTTATGTAAAATTATATATAAATATGTGATTTAAAATACATAAAAATAAGGTTGGAACACTCATAGTATAACAGAGGACCTGCGTACCTCCAAATGTAATATGGTTTTTTTTCCCCTCTTTTATGGTTACTATAAAGTGGTCTATGGAAATTCTTCTAATCTTAAATTTCATAAGATTCTTTTTAAACGTTCTCAATTGTCAATAATTAGATTTGTTCTTTTAATTACTACATAAATTGAGATCATTAATTAATTTAAATTATTAATTTAATAAATAATTTATTTAAAATATACAAGTAATAAGATATTACTCATATGTAGACATTTGTTGAAATGTAATAAATTTTATTTATAAAAATGGATTTTTTGTATTAAAAAGTATTACTTAAATTTAAAGACTTTTTTGAATGCATATATAAAATCCCTATTTATAAAAATGAATTTCCTATTACTTAAATTTAAAATTTTATTGAATGCATTTATAAAATCTGCACTTATGATTTCATTTTACTTTCGTAATTGGAAAGAAGACTACACCAATAATGCGGTACAGAAAAGCATGATTAGTAAAGCATTACTCGATAAAGTAAAGCCCAAAAAGGCTGACGTTTCAAAGTCCAATTGTGCCTGCCGTTTTGCACAATGACAAGCAACCACATATATAATAATTATTAAAATAATAATAAAGTGGACGTGATGGTCGTTATGATAATTATAAAACAGATCTTAGTTGAAGGCTTACTGTATTAATTATTATGGCTTGTGGGGTTGCGGTCGCCTTCTTTCGTCATTTCAAAGACTCTTTCAAGGCTCCATCAATGCCTTTATTGAAATTCCTTTTTTCAGCACAGCAAATACCAATTAACCAAGTACCCTTAAATCTTACCAGGGGTTAGTTTTAATAACACTGCTTGGGGTTGCTTAACTTCATTTTAAATATTATTGCATAAGCACACTGTCTCTCCCGTCTAATTGCCCTTACGCCTAGCATTATCTTTATCAAGTAACTATCAACACAATTAATGAATTGGAGGAAAACCAGAATCTAAAGTGGAAATGAAAGTGACCTTTTCACAGTATTAAGGCAAATAAGTTTGCTTTGGACAACTGAACCTGAAGCCTCACCACAACTCTGTGACTATTAGGTGAAGTAGGTAGCCTTTCTTTCTTTCCATTATCTGGAGTGTATAAAAACATACCAGGACTATACATTCAATTTTCTGTAATTTTGCTTTAGTTTTTTCAAACTTCCTAATTAAGGGTGTATTTATTTCTATTTATGTTTTTAATTTTTAATTTTAATTTTTAAAGTTAGGAAAAAATTTGTTTTGTTCAAGTTTTTACCCAAAAAGGAAGAGCAAGAGAAAGAAATATGGGAGACTTTCAGCAAGGTTCAGGTAAACATTCCTCTACTTGATGGCATTAAACAAATTCCA
>JAOQMM010000171.1:7159125-7172233 GCA_027563515.1 Erythroxylum platyclados | reverse complement strand
TTGAGTTTTTGCATTTCCAATTGTTTGTTATTCTACATTTTTGGTTTATTTTGGCTTTTACGTTTCTGCATTTCGCGGATGAAAACAAACAAGGCATCATCAACCTATAATAGATTGTATCTACTTTTCAATTTCTATGACAACGACATAAATTGTCGTAATTATTTATTTAATACTTTTATTTTAGAATTTATTTAATTAAGATCATATGTATATATATGAATTAAAAAAAAAGAAAGAGAAACTCTAATGTGGATTTGAATAAGCATAGTCTTAAAGAGTAGGTTTTAAAAAAATCTGGATGTCCGCATTCAATGTGAATGTTGGTAATGTTTGAATTTAAATCTTAAAATTAACTAAAAAAATAAATTTTATTTCTTATTTCTTATTTATTTATACTTATTTATATGAATGAATAATTTGAATAAAGAAAAGAAAATAAATAAGAGATTACAATTTAAAAGAATAAATGAAGAAAAATAAATAAAACAAAAAACTGAATTTGTTTAAAAGAAATCTAATTCAAATGATCCGAGCCCAACCAAAGCCGAAATCTACACATTTTAGTTTTTGGGCTCTTGTTTCCTCCCTAAAACAAGTCAGTGGAGAATGACATCATATCTACGTATCATTGTGTAAGGATAGAAATTGCTTTTGGGGTATAAAATAAAAGGGGCTCTGGAATACCGGTAGAGGCTTGGAAGGATGTTATTGGTAAAGGGAAATTGGAGGACACCACCTTCTCCATAATTGAAGGCTGGACATCTGTGAAAGACCTGGAGTATATGTTCAGAGGTCCGCAGAATAGTAAGGAAAAGTACTTAAGCAAGCATTGAAGAATCACACGTTAAAATGGAAATCAACAAGCAGAAACCACTTTAGGACTGAAAGTATATCAAAGGGTTAAATTATTTATTAAATTTGAAATTTTATTTATTTTAAATATAACTTAGACGTTGATAATACAATAAGATTATGACACGTTGAAAAATAAGATTAAGTTGGTAATTAAAATGAATCAAATGTTGCAAGCTATCTCTATATAAAGGAGTGGCAGTCCTTGGGCCTGATTCTTCCGTCTGCTTCTTATTTTCCGAATTTCCACCATCTCTATATTTTATGGGGCAAATCACTTTACGGTCCATCATCTCCATCATAGTTTTTGCTTAACCATACCTTCCTTTCCTAACTTCGCAATATAATTTAAAATAATTAAAAGGATAAGAAACACTAGGGCCGCCCCTTTCCAAATACCAATATATCAAATTAAGATTTTGGGGCACGGTCGGTGCATGCAATAATGTCCCTTTTGGTACCTTTGAGATTGCCGACCTTTTAGTCACGCATCTACATAAACCAGGGATCATGTGTCATTTTTATATAAATAGTCCCATTTCCATTAGTCTATATCATAATCCACTCGACCAACCCAGTTTTTAAATATAAAAATAGAGAGGATACACAAATGGTTAATTAAATTGTAAAATTGGCTTGAATGTGCATGTGATGGCACTCTCAGTTTAAAAAAACTTGAAGATACAATTCCCTTGTCACAGCGTGGACTATGGCATTTGGTCTCTTCTTTGCCGTAACCATTATGGTGAATTCGATACCCTTCTATGTCGTTTAATAGGACGAGTTACGGTTCATAGAATTGGATCTCGACTTTTAAATGGTTCTCTTTCGTGGTATACATTTTTTTTATAAAAAAAATGATAAGTTCACCTCTTCGATTATGATGATTTGGTTAGTTAGGCATTGGGTCATCCTCGTAACAACCTAGGATTTGATGATCTTTTATTTTTCTAGTTGTTGTGGTGCATTCTCCGTTTTCTCTTATTTCTTGAGCCGGATTACTGCGTTTCAACTAATTTATAATGTTGTAATCCTTGGACTTGCGAAAACAAATATCTACCAACTCTAACAAAACCAGGAAATGGTGATTAATTACTCATCCTTTCTCTATCATTAACTATGTCCTACATTTTGGTTTGATGTAACATAAATCTTTGACAGAAATTGTGACATGTAGACCGACAATGGATGACTATGAAATATATATAGTTTATCTTAACCATCCAAAGTTACTTGTAGACATTAACGATGAGTCTTCAACCTGTGATACATTGGAAGTTAGTGTCTGAAATTCCAAGATTGTGCCAGAGATAGAAGGCGAGCTGTCTCTCTTCAATCCACAAATACCTACTTACGATACGATATTGTTGGATAAGTTGGAGGGGTTGTGATGTTAGGCTTCTGTAATCTCTGTCCCAGTCAGTGAAGATAGCCAGTGGACCACAGCTGGTTGTGGGTCTCCTATCCTATTTTCATTTCCTTTCTTCAGTCAATATCTAATTAATAAACCTTTTTCAAACTGATTGCAATTAGGTGTCTGAGTTGGGTCCAAGGGAAAATTTTTTTTCATTAATTATAACTGAATAAAGCTTTTTTTTGTTATTTAAGATTATTACTCGAATTGGAGTTACAAAATTGAAGAAAACATACTAACAAAATTATGGGAATTGCATTATCCGGTACACGTAGCATAGACTTTACGTGCCCATAATTATTCATGAAAGGGTTAAAAACGAAAGAAATGCAGAATACTTGATTTCGATTCCATCCGAAATTTCGTTGTAGTTTTCGATGCCGTAACGAGCTCCAATCTTTCTGGACCTTCACGGAAAACGTTCACCGACACGTAGTTAACGCATTTATACAGTTTCCTTACATCTTAAGCTCTCTTAACAGATTAGAGAACTAAATGATTAAGAATTACGATAGTAACTGCAGGATACCTTAAACTATATATATATATATAGCTTCTATATCGAGTTTCTTTATCACAGGCTTGATATAGATCTAGTCCACACTGATCAGAACCTATTTTCTATTTAAACTTTGACTTATTAATTTAGATTCTTTATTGGGCCACTTTATTATCTTTATCCTGATCAAATTATGTAACTTAACTGATAATTTACTTAAAAACGAAAAATTCAATTAAATATTCTCCAACTTGACGAGAAAGGATAAAATTGTCCAACATTATCCTCTTTTTTTCCAAACTGTCATAAAGATGTCTCCATAAGAACCTAAAAATAGTTTGGCTAGCATTCATTCAACTTCAACCAAGTCGTCTTATTTGGAGACAACTTGCAATTGAAAACAAAAATAGGAACCTACCCCAACTTCAAAGAAAAATGTCACAACTACAATTATAAAAGCACCTTTTTTCAGTTGTGCTATTTTATTACAGTTATAATGCAGACGTGACGCTTACGCCCGTGGGCAACACCATACCATCCCAGCCAAGGCTGGGCTAGACTCGTCCAAGAAAATCATGCATTAGCGAGGGAGGGAGTGAGGCTAACCGTTAACGTTTATCATCAAATGTACCATCGAGAAAATAGACCGAAAGATAAGAAAAGAAAAAGACAAGTCCATGTGCTGCTTTCCTGATTTTAAAATCTACCATACACGTGTTCAGTGTCGCTTGGGCACACTTGGCGTTTCACAAAATATGACTAATCACTCTCCCAACCAGTCAACACCCAGACACACGCACGAGCTAAATCTTCTTATCCTCCTATATTTATTCAATTAAATCATAATTTTTTTAAAAATCCATGACCACATCACATCTTTTTCTTTACGAATTCAATAAAATTCGTAAAAACAAACTTCATGGTGATATGTGGTTGGGTTTATTAATATTATAAAATTGAATTTAAATAAACTATTATGATATGAAAATTTTGAAATTTGTACAAATCCTTTCTGCTCTGCGTCCATAAAATCGTATTTGTCAAAAATGGGTTACTGCTCCTCGGCTTTTATTTAATTAATAAATTAATAGAAAAGAACAAAATAGTTTTCCTTTCTTTTTTAATTTTCAAATTCCACTCTTTTTAACGTCTCAGCCCATCCATCCACTACGTTTCTTCCCATTCTCTCTCTTTCCCTCTGTCGCTTTTCTTCTCTCCCTCTCCTTCAAATTCATTTCTCTCACTCAATTTACCATTTTGCCCCTCCCCTTCTCTATTAATTTGATCCATAAGTCATCCACCAACCTCTTCACAATTTTCAATCTCCAGCCGGGTTTACACAACTCCGATCCGATTCTATTTTAAGAACCTTCGAACTTTTGCATTTCTTTTACTTGCTTCTTCCGCGGTGTGTGGGTTGGTTTGTTTGTTTGTTTGTTTGTGTATCGGAGGTGGTGATTGCTTCAGATGTTGGGGCCAGGAGTGCAGTTCACGCGCGTCCGTGGGGAGGATCGATTTTGCTGCCCCGGCAAGGCGCTTAAGGCCCACCACAATCAGCGTAACGATCAACTTCGGAGAGCTCAGAGCGATGTTACGGCGACGACTACATCGCCTTCTTCTGTAAAGGACAAGCCGGCCTTCTTTCGTGAACCGGAGAACCGAACGGGGTCCGAAGACTTGCCTAAACCGGTTGCTGCGATGCCGGCTTTTGAACCAGTGACGGGCTTAAAGCCGTTGAGTAATTTAGACCGGTTTTTGGAGTCCATAACACCTTCTGTTCCCGCTCAGTACCCGTCCAAGGTTTGACCTTCCATCTGCTCATTTCCCCATTACCTTTTTTTTTTTTTGAGTTTTTCTGTTTAGAATCTTAGTTGTGGTAGTTCCTGTTGGTCGGCAAGGAACCGAGGGAAATTGACCGGTACATTTAAGTTCGTATTTATATATTATTCTTTAATGATGTTGGAATTTTCACTTGATTTTGATTGTTTTACGGTGTGTAGGAGGAGTTGGAACGGTTAAACCCTGTTTGGGGTTTGAAGAATTTGGAAGAAGAAAAGAATAAATTGTTTGTAAATGATTAAATGATACATCTCCAAGTGTTTTATGGACTTCTACTTCATGGAAACCGAACATGCATTGTTTCTGTTACCAACAACCGGTGTGTTTATCCATGATGTTCACTGTCTTTGACCTTCCGAAGCCAAAATCAGTAAATGGAACATAATTTCTCTAAATGCCTTCACTTTTATGATTCCCTGTCTGAATGAGGACTATCAGGATCGTGCGAAATGGCATGTGTGCATAATAAACTCTGATTATGATGGTGGGGGTGGGTGTGTAATGGTGCTGTAAAATGCTGCAAACCTAGAGTAGTTTCTGAAATTGAGCAATAGAATGATAAAACACAAGTTTCAAGATTGTTAAGACGTCACAACCTAGTGATATTAGTGAAATCTGATTATCAGGCTTCAAAGTGGTTAACTAAATTCGTTTGATTCTATCAATCTTTATACTTCACTGCATGTCATTGCATAATCTTTCTGAATCATTATCTGTAGTGCTTACTTAGGTTTTATGATCACCTTGTAGGGCTTTGAGCACATATACTGTTGTGAAAATTTTGCTTTTGGTTCATGTTCAACTATCATATTTATGATGTAATAAATTTTGACGTCAGACAACGATGCGTAACTGGAGGACTTGTGACGTGGAATTTCAACCATATTTCGTGCTTGAAGATTTATGGGAGTCATTTAGGGAGTGGAGTGCTTATGGCGCTGGAGTACCCCTGATTTTGAATGATTGTGATAGCGTTGTTCAGTATTATGTTCCATATCTGACTGGTATCCAGATATATGGCAAGTCTAAGAAGACACGTGCTGTATCAAGGTGACCAATATTCAATGGCGCCATATTTTACTCGTTAATATTTTAAAACACATTTAACGCAGCATTTTTTCTGAGTCAACCAATATGCTTCACGTGTTATAATTTGCATCGTTCAATTTGATTTCTCTTTATTGCTTGGCTTTGAGTGCAATTACGTTTCTGAGCAACATTACTTCTGACCTCATCATGTTCCAGTTTGTTTGGATCTGCATCATGTACTTGCTGCAGTATGCCTTTATGAGCGTATTAAGTTTATGTACATAAGTGGAAACCTGTTTATGGAAGGAAACTTTCTGTTGTAAGAAAAATTTTGAAGTTGGAAACTGCTAGATGGTAGCTTGTTATGATTCCATGGAAAAGTTTCGGCTATTCTCAAACACTTTGTATCATGTAATGCATTAGTAAAAGCTTTGTTGAAGTTCCTGACAAACTAGGCAAGGCTTTAAGAAAGGGATGTAAGCTGGCTTTTTATCATAGTTGCTCATTTTTTAAAACAATTCATTCAAGAAGCATTTGCATTTATTTGTTTCTCTAGTGGTGAGACCTGGTATTATCTTTTTATCATAGTTATTCATTTTTTTTAAAACAATTCTTTCAAGAAACATTTGCATTGATTTCTTTTAATTGAGACAACAATTGTGGGTTAGTTTTAACTGTTTGGTTGCTCTCTTTCCTTTGACACCTTAAAGCTGTAGATTTGGTAGTGTGACACTTGTAAACCTGAACTGATAATCTGCTTTATGACAGGCGACGTGGTGAGGACAGTGACAGTGATTATAGGGATTCAAGTAGTGATGGTAGCAGTGATTGTGAACCTGAAAGTGGATTGAAATGCTCTGTGGAACCACGGACTCATCTTCATTTTGTAAATGAATGTCCTATAAGAATGGATAGATTGTCTTTGGTAGACCAACATGTTGCCCCTCTAGAGGATGCTTCTAGTGATGAAAGTGAATCTCTTAATTCACAAGGTTATTTGCTATTTGAGTACCTTGAACGAGATCCCCCTTACAGCCGGGAGCCGTTAACTGGCAAGGTTGTTATTGTGTTTCTAATGGTAGTCAAGTTCGTGAGATACTGTTAACTATTTGTAATATTTTTCATATTTCCTCACCTATTTCTTTGTAAACAGATATCAGATCTTGCTATCCGCTTCCCTGAGCTGAAGACACTTAGAAGTTGTGATTTACTGGAATCTAGCTGGATTTCTGTGGCCTGGTACTTTTCATGGTGTTGCATACGATTCTGATGCCACGCTATCAATTATTATTCACATATTGTGTTTGCAATTTGTAGGTACCCAATCTACAGAATACCAACTGGGCCAACATTAAAAGACTTGGATGCTTGCTTTTTAACATATCATTATCTTCATACCCCATTACGAGGTACTCTACATCTGCCGATTCTGTATTTGTTCCAGTAGGTTCTGTAATTTTGTAGATGATGAATTTTTTCTTCTAATTGTTTTCCCTCTTGATATGATGACCGAATCAACTGTTTATGTAACGCCCTTTTTTGATTCTTAACTTTTAGTGTCGATAAGTTTTAACTTTAATTGGCATAAAATGTTATGTATACAAGACTGGAAGTATTTTGAAGGACAAAAGCTCTTAGCCTGCTTGTTTGTGATGAGCAAAACTTTGAAACAGATTAGGAGTAGAAAGCTGCAACTTTATGGGACTGAATAAAAAAAATCTCAGATTTGTAAGGGAAGATGCATGCTTTTATTTTTGTGAGTCATTATAATATTGTTCGTACTGGTCTGCATTACTTTTTGGTCCATAGAGGTGGGTTCTATCGACACTGTTGACCTTGTTGCTTTATTCTTCAATGACTGCATAATAATTCCATGGGATAATTTATGGACGTGGAATATTCATGTATCCTGATTAAGTTATGATGATTAATCCACTTGATCACTGTATGTCGCTATTGGTTAGAACTATGTCTGTATGGGGCTGCTTTTATTATAGTCTAATAGACCTCCTACTAAGATCACTTACTCCAGAAGGGCTACAAAGCTGTGACAGGTGGCAGAATTCGAAAATGACAGATGGCAGTAATGGAATAATGTTGGTTATAGTTTGTTTCGTGTTTGTTACTAAAAAGGGGATTTGGGGGGGGGGGGGGTAAGGAGGGCAGATAGGATTTTGTGTTGTGAGGAGAGGACCCTCTCGAATTGGTTCCCATTGTTTTACTGCACTGTTTCATCAACTCTTGAATGGATTTATCTTGTTTTTTCTGATTGCGTTTCATTGAATAAAGAGTCATTCGTTAGTTGGGGGTGGATTGTTGAATTGGAATCCTATCATAGTCTTAATGTCGAATTTCTTGGCAGGTGTACGAAGTGCTCAGGCTCCAGTTGTAACATGTCCCAGTGAGTTGGGTGGGGAGCCAAAGATGTCCTTGTCTGTTTTTGGCCTTGCATCATACAAGTTCAAGGGGTCCTTGTGGACACCGAACGGGGGATTTGAATGCCAATCGGCGAATTCTCTGTTGCGGGCTGCTGATGACTGGTTGAGACTGCTTCAGGTCAATCATCCAGATTTCCTGTTTTTCTGCCGTCGGTAACGTGACGTTATAGCTCTTCTCCAACTGTTTATGACGGAAAGTTAAGTTAAACTTGGTGAATGAACATGGGTTGGGAGATTTATAATTCCAAGTGTGCGGCTGAAGATGACTAGTGGGTTATGTTTATAGTGTTCAGTACTGTCACCTACACCTACATGGATGAAGGGAAAGGTCATTTTTGAAAATTAAAAAAAAAGAAAGAACAAGAAAGAAAGGAAAAAGATGACAACTGCCTCTGAAGCAAAAGAGTTACTTTAGGCAATAAGGCTCTATAAAAGAAAATGAAATGACGCAATATGCATTTAGGATAAGCTGCTTAAGTATGGTGCTAAACTAAGTTAACAAAGTGGTCGGGCTTGTAACCAGTGTCAGCAATTTTCATGATCACATGTAATCTTCTATGTTCTGATGGGTGTTAAGACCAGGCACTTTTTATCTGTCCTGATGGTTGCAAAGGATGCAAGTTGGTTTACTTTTTTAAGAGGATTTTGATAGGAAGGTTGTAATGCCAGATATTAGTTTACTCTAGAGCTTGCTTACTACAGATGTATATCTGGGGACTGACTGATAGAGCTTGATTACCTTTTTCTTGTGAATGAACTGAAGGTTAGGTAAATGCTGTTTCTATTATTTTTCCTTCTGCATTTATTTATAATCTTCCTGTTCAGTTTTATGCATCAGCTCAAACTCCATTTGAGAGTAGAATGAAATCGACTTCTATTAATAAATATTTTTATTATTAATATTTATTGGTTTAAAATTGCGCGGATTAAGCAAGCTGAGTCGTCGAATCGAATGTTAAAATTCATTTTGTTTATAGCTTAAAAAGAAAATGTTTTACTGATCAAATTTTTATTGACTGAGCAGGACATGGACCAACTCATTTGTTCTCAACTTCATTTACTTTTCTCTCCAAGGCCTCTGAACATATCTTTCCCATCACGTGATAAAAGGACATGAGGTCTGATAGTTGGCCGACAGACATCTTCCCCATTATAGCCCTTCCAATTCTCTCCCTCTCCTCATTCATCGTCAATCTTTCTCTATACCCACCTCCATTTCTCACGGTTGCCCCCATTTGCTTCAGCCTATTCACCTGCTGCAAGCTCAGTGCTGTGTTCGCCTGCAATTATCAATTATACATTCAACCAGTTATACTTGCTGTAATAACTCCATAACTGCAATATCATTTGAAGCCTACTATTTGAAAAGCTTTTAACTCTACTAATAACATGTCCTTTTCAGGACTCTGGAATAAGCGGCAGTTCTTCTTTCAAGAAACAACTAACCTGTAGGAACTCAGCTCCAACTTCTAAGTCAGGTTCTTGGCCTGAAATCATTCCACATCCTGAGCTGTACATGTTCTTAGCGATAGAGAAACTTCTAACGATGATCTGTCTCTTTGTCTCCAACTCCTGGTTAAGTTTTGGGGCCTTCGGCACAGATGACGAACAACTAAGCCTTTTCTTATATGCAATCACTGCCTTCACAAATTCCTGCACAGTCATATATGACAAGATATTCTGAATTCTAAGTAACTGTGAAACATATATAAGAATGCCAAAAGATGATATAAATCTTTCTTGGTCGATTGTAGCTTTACCTTATATGCAGCTGGACAACCAGGATAGTCAAAATCATCAGTGTCTTGACATCTCATTCTCTCTGGATGAAACTGAAGTCCCATAATGAACTTTCCCTCTTCAGGATTGTAAGTATCAGGATCATAAAAACCTTCAACTAAACCATCTGGTGCAAAAGCCATTGGCACAAATCTTTGAGCTAATTTCTTCACACCTTGATGATGATAACTATTCACCGTGATTTCCATCTTATTTTCTTCCAAAGAATCCTTAAACCAACGGTGTAAAGGAGTGTTCTCTTCAACCTTAATCAAATGACGGTGTTTGTCGTAGTTCTCATAGTTGATATGCTCTACTCTTTGGTCCTTAAAGATTTTTAATGAAAGCTCTTTCCCTATATCTTGATAGAGTGTGCCTCCGCATGCAACGTTAAGAACCTGTGACCCTCTGCAGATTCCTAAGTATGGTATGTTTCTCTCAAGGCAAAGCTTTGCGAGCCTCAGTTCAATTGTGTCTTTCTCTCTGTCAATGGCTGTGTCGCTTGCATGAGTTTTTTTAATCTCTTCAAGCTCTTCAGGTGAAAACCCAGAAAGCTCTGCGTCATAGTGGGATGGATCGATGTCTTCACCTTCACAAAGAAGGACGCCATGGATTGGCTCGAAGCTTTCCAACAACAAGTGGAGTCCACTTACCCTAGGGACTATAACTGGTACTGCTCCATAGCTCACTATAAGATCTAAATGATACTCTCCTGTTCATCAAATTAGACAACATCAATCCTTTGAGGCAATCTATAGTCTTCAATCTTCTTTTACATTATTTAGTGCAGATACTTGTAGCATAATGACACATATTTAGACGTGATAGAGCGGGAAGAGCTCATTAAGTCATTCATGGTTAACATTTGTATGCGATTGATGGAAAGGTTAAAAATAAACATACATAGGATAAAGATAACAATTAATGGATCATTTGTTTAACAAATCTATACCCTTCTTCAAATGTCCAAAAGGATATGTAATCACAAAGAACCGTTAAAAGAATAGAAAGGTAGACAAAGTCACAAAAACTTACCCACAAAATCTACGAACTTGTTCTTGCGAACCGTTCGCCTGGAGACAATGAGAACCCTTGGAAGAATCATTGAGAGATCTGAATCAGCCATGTCGATTGGAAAGGGTATGTATACAGAATGGTTTTCTAGGCTGGACTCAAAGAGAGAAAGATAACAAGAAGACTCAGAATTCTCAGTTAATGCTACCTTTATCTGTGTTTGACATGCACAGGAGTTATGAGACAGATGTTCTTCCTAAGGATACGAGCGTGGAGTGATTCTTGAAAAAGGGCACTTAAAAAGGAGAAGGAGAAGGCGCAGTCCAGGCGTCGCGTATAGACAAATGTTAGTTTTGGCAATTCCTTCATTAATTTCTGTTTTATTTGAAGCTAGCATTATCTTAGGTTAAGTCAAAGATTGATGAGGTGCTGATGTGGAGAGTCTCGTGTCAAGATAAAGGCCAACGTTGGTTGGCAAAATTAGTTGTATTTGATAGCCCTCATTAAGCCATCGATATGCTGATTTCGTAGTGAACAACAATAAAATAAAGAGAATTTAATTTAACAAAAGGTGTCCAAATTGGGAATAGATTAAGTGTTCCATTTTCTCTGTTCTAACCCTATTCCAATTTATCTCTTTCACATATCTACGTGGGATCTACATAAATATTAGGATGAGATAAGTTGGAATATAAAAAGTGAAACAGGTAATTTTATGGTCTAAACTGCGAATTTTCCCTCGTAACATATATAGCTCATATTATCTTTTTGATTTAATTTATGTTTCATATCATTCATATTTATGCACAAAGCCTTATGCTATATTAAGAATTAGATATACATAAAATTAAGAATCAAATTGTAAGATGATGTTGTTTGTAAAAATTGAAATGTAGTTGTCACCTTGTTTATAAAAAGACAATAAACAACATATTTATGATGTAATTGAGTTACTAATGTGGCAAGCAGCAATTGAGTTGTTAATGTGGCGATTAGCATTTGAGTTGCTAAGGTATATATATATATATATATGTATGTATGTACATAATTGGTTTATCTTCATCCATATGAAATCAATATATATAAATTAACACTTGTTAAAGTAATAAATTTATTATATAATAAAATATTTATTTATTGAGTAAAATCTATAATTAATAAATTACTTATTTATCAATTAATTAATGCCTATTTTAATCAATAGATTCTACATGGTCCTAATATTATTATTTTCTTGAAAATATTGTATGATAGTTACAACTAATATCAAATTAATTATGACATTTTAACCTAGGAATGATTGTAAGTGTAATTACTATATTAATTTATATATTTCAGAAATTATATTTATAATTTAATTTAGACAATTATATCCTATGAATATAATATCACTCACAATTATTATAATAAATAGAGTTTGTAATGGTTATAATTGAAATAATAATTCCAAACATTCTTAAATAATAAGATAAGTTTAACAAGGATTACATAATAAAGAATATATAATATATGTCAAAATTACACAATACGTTTCTCTCTACTTCAACTCTAATAAATGAAGGTATATGTTGGATTAGGGGCAGTAGTCAATGTACTCCTCAGCTAGCAAAACTGAAATTTAAAATTCTAGTTTAAGCAATGAGTCAGAAGCAAATTGAATATGAAAAGTCAAACATAGATTCAAAGTGAGTAGCCAAATTTTGACTTTGTATGTGATGCTTACAAATTTTGAACCGGAAGCTTTGTGTTGCATAATATATCTTGCTCAGAATTTCAAGCGTCGGAGAATACAGATAGGTTTTTGCATGTGTCCACGTTATGGCTCATGTACATCTTCTGGTCAATGATCAATGGATGAACTCATCCATCAACGTTTTGCATGTGTCACTGGGGCGCTTCGGCGAGGAAACAGCCCGTCGACACAGGCGCTGGTGGTTTTCGTCGAGAAAACAACACCTTGGCATGGGTGCTAAGGGGCTTCGGCGAGAAAACCACCCGTTGGCATGGGTGCTGGGGGGCTTCAGCAAGAAAACAGCACCTTAGCACCGTCACTGGGGGGCTTCTGCGAGAAAACAGCCCCTTAGCACAGGCGTTGGGGGTTTCGGCGAGAAAACAACCCCTTGGCACGGGCCATGGTGGGTTTCGACGAGAAAAGAGCACCTTCGCACAGGCGCTGGTGTGTTTCGGCAAGAAAACAGCCCGTTGGTACGGGCACAAGGGGGTTTCGACGAAAAAACAGCC